>NDXB01018587.1:39345-63037 GCA_002631895.1 Agapornis roseicollis
AAAAAAAAAAAAAAAAAAAAAAAAGAGCCAGGCAATGGTAATAGGCAGGCGTAAAGCAACAGTGGGTAACATCTCACCAGTTTTAGAATCATATACTTTGTATTAGGATGTTCTATGAGAATTTCAACTCTTCATACCAGATGTTGGAGCTAAGAAGTTAAAAACAACCAAGCCAAAAACCTTCACTGCCCCTCTCTGCGCAAAAGATCCATACAGAAAACAACAGATGCTTCCCCACATTACTTGAAATACTTTGGGGGAACTTTCCTCCTAGTCAGTGGAATGCGATTAGAAATTCAGACCATATCTCTTAATTTTCATGAAGAACTTGACATGGATTTTGTTAGCTGATTGGATTGCCTAATTCTTTACCTCACATATAACATAGTAAATATTTTTTTTATAGAGTTGATAACTAATGTGGGCTTTCTGGAAAGTATTTTTCATAGTAAAATGAATATGTGAATTTACAAAAAATAAAAATGTGGAGGAATAAAAAATTTGTATTCAATAGTAAACTTCAGTTGCAATGTTATTATAAATTTTCACTGTGGATCAAGCATTCTTGTTTCTAAATTGCTTCCTTGACTAGGAAACAGGAATGAACATATAAGTAATTAAGTTAAGATGAAGGTCAGAGCAATGTTTTGGCATTTCTTTCATCTTTTATAAGGGAGATTTAGTCTTGGTGTTGAATAATACTTATGATTTCAGAAGGTAGTATATGGTAGCAAGATGTTTTTCTGTCTAAGGTTGCTTTGATTTTAATTTTTAGTGTTTAATACAAAGATAATGGTAAGTAGTTTTTCAGTATAAAAAAAAAGATGGATATGTGATCATTCATCTGCATTAGGTGGTAGAAATAAAAGTTTCTCCTTGACAGATATATCTGTTTCCTTGCAGGTAGCTGCCAAAAGACAAGGCTCTTTGAAGAAAGTAGCTCAGCAGTTCCTCCTGATGTGGTCCTGTTTTGGCACTCGCGTGATTCGGGACATGACTTTGCACAGTGCACCCAGCTTTGGTACTTTGATTTTGTTGTAATAACTGCATGCCACAGTCAGAAAATCTGCATCCTGGCTTGTGATGTACAGTTTAAGTGAACATATAACCAGTTTTCACGTGTCCAGAGCTCTATTAAGAAACAGAACTGGGGCTACTGACATTTGGAAATAATGCTCAGAGAGGTGTCTGTCTTCAGGATCTAGCCATGGGAGCTGAAAACATTCATTTTGTTTGTTGTTAGCTAGTAGCTGGAGTTATCTGCTACAGGTCAGCTGGAGGAGTTGACTACCAGAGCATTCCCTAACGCATTTCAGTTCAAAGCGAACCCAAACCCAAAGCACTTTGACCACGTGTTATGACTGAAGTGATGACTGTGCCCTGAAGTGGATGAAAAGCTCTTCAGTTAACCACTTCTGCCAGTTCTGCTTTTAAACTAGTATGTGCAAAGCAAGTGTGTTTCTATACCCTGGATAGATTCTTTTCCATTCTATTAGAATACAGTCAGGGTGAAAAAACAGACTTTTACTTTTTACATTAAAAAGCATGTTACTTTTCTACAGTTTCAAAAGGGGCTTTGTCTTGAATCCCGGGATACAAACAGTTCAGATTAAATTCATTTAAAGCAGTAATGATTGAAATGGGATTGCTGTGTCATGAGTGTGAGCATTTGCAGTCGCTTGGGACCAGATTTTGCATGAGAGATGGTTTCCATAAATGTACATTTATCCCAATTTATTAGTAAAAGATTAATAATGAATGAATTTAGAAAGGCACTGCATTGAACAACTGCAAGGTTTTCTCCCCATTGAGCTTTGATATCCTTTATGATTTTAGAACCATCTAATAGCATAAATTCAGATACCAGCAGGGATAGGCAGAGTATGATCTGTATTTATGTTTTAATCTGAAATTACTTTTGCTGGCTTCCCACTGTAAGAAGTTTTCCAAGCAGGTATTAGTGAGTCACCCTTAGACATCAGGATAGTGAGTGTTCCCAAGATGGTCACAATTTCCATCTGCTAACTTGTGCTTTCAGCACTAATATCCTGATCACATCTAATTTTCACCTCCTCTGGGGCTCATTTTCTCCTTGAGTCACTGCAGATTTTCTTTTGTTAAGGGCATAAAAGTAGGTGGTAAGGCTTAACAGTATACTTTCCCCCAGTGTCCAAAAACCCCTTTGCATGAGTATTGAGTAAATGCTGAATGTTGTTTTATAGCACTTTGGGCTGCTACACTTCTCTCTGCAGACATAATCCCAACCTGTAAAACACCGTCCTACTCAACAAATGGAAACACATCCTGCATTAGTGCCGTGTTGAGGTTACACCGTTACAAGTCATGAAATGCTGACATTTAACTGCCCCTAAGGATGCATTATTGCTACTGAATTGCACATTACAACATTATTTTTATTCCTGTTCAGGATATGTTTGTAACCTAATCAAGCATTCTCTGTTTCAGAGCACCAATCACCAAAACATCTTTAATCAAACAGGGATTCCCCAAATAGCTATTACACCACCAGTTATCTGGACGGTCTGCACAGTGATCCTCAGCTGTGATTCCTTACTTATTAATGGAAATATTCATGAACTTGCCACATAGAAAGTAAATGAGAAGATTGAGAATTATTTGTTGGCTTGAGTTTGGAACCCACTACCATACAATACATCAGATCTACCAAAATAACTTACCTATTGCCTCTGTTATAAATTTGACTCATGAATTTCTCAGTTTTGAGAACTTTAATTGCCCAGCTAAGTATGTAGGATTTATGGGGGGTATTTTTCCTTTTTGGTTCACTGAGTATATCTGTGTGTACAGCTGCCTGAACCTCTGCCTTATATGGACCCGCAAGTTTGAATATGAATTTGATACGTTTATATGTAACCACAGGGGAATTACATATTGGTCATAGCTGATACATTTTTCATGGGTATGTGGTGTTATAATTAGAAGTGGATCAATAATTGGGTTTCAATTTGGTAGGAAAAGCATGAGTTTAAGAAAAATCATGTTCAGTGTGAAGCTGAGTTTGGGATTTTCATCAAATTCAGAAATCTTTAGTTTTAAAAAAGTAAAATCAAAGAGAATTCTTGTGTATCTGCCACATTTTGGTGCATAGATGAGAGCTGCCAGCCTCAGCAGTCTTGAAAGAGTGTTGATCACTGTCAGAACAAGATCTCTAACCAAAAGGCTAAAGGATTTGTCCTTTGGGAGGGTTTTCTCATCTTTTCTGTTGAAATTATTTCCCTTTGTACGAACCACATAACCATTTGTTGAGCTGCAGAGGTCTGCAGCCTGCTAGGTAGGCTTTTCCCTGGAAGGTGATGTGACAGCCTTACTTATACAGGGTGCAGTTTTCACTGCTCAGGTATAATGCCAGAGGAGGTAGGGAGCAGATCTGACCCTTCAGTTTTCAAAGGGGAGAGTGGTACCAAAACTATATCCTCATCCTGTCAGGCAAAAGCCTGGGCTATCCCTAACTTCTTTGCCCCAAAAGTTATTTAGCCACAGACACACATTTATAATTTGTATTAATGATGCTACTCATTCACTGCAAGGGTATTTGGCATATTTTTCAGGAATTAGAGTTGTGCAAGTTCTAAAAGGAAAGCCCCTGAACATTAACAGGGCAGAGCTAGATGGCAGAAACTTCTGTGCTTGGTATAACACAGTTCCTTCTAGCTTTTCAGCTAGAAGTGAGCATTTAAGTGAACTCTGTGGAGAGAAAGACTGTTTTACTATTCTGAATATTTACATCTATATATCTTTGTTGTTAACTTAGATAAAAAGTTTTGCAGTTTTACTGCATTGGAGACTGTTTCAGTGGACTCAGTTTTAATGATTTTTTTCCCCCCTTCAAGCAATATAAAGACTCAGATGCTCAGTGTAGTTTTGGGTTGGTGGTCTGTTTAAGTAAAATAATGTGTTAAATGATGGATTCTTTATTATATACAGGACAGTATGGTTTTACCTTTGAAATATGACACAGAAATCTGATTGGAGGAAGATGGAATACCTGGCACAGGGTGACTGGCATAGGGGTTTAACCCTGCAAAGCTTTTAAGCATGGTGGCATAGGCAGGTTGAAACAATCTCTGGCAGAAAAAGAAGTTCCTCTCTCTCCTGCTTGTCCTCCCTTTTTCTCTCTGCCTTCCTGCCTCCTTTCCTCCTTCCTGTCTGCATATCAAAGGCACAGTTGGTGGCAGTGTTTGGGTAAGGCATCCAGTGTATAAAGTAACTAATTAGTAATAGAAGCCCCATGATTTTCTCCAGATCTGGAAACCTCACTGTTGTTTTGCTGCTTACGTGTAATTGCTGTATCTGTTAATAGCTGCTGATACTTACTGTACATTATCTGGGTAATTATTGCCATGATTTCTCTTAAATCATGAAAATTAGAGTCAAATGCTATTTATTACTGTAGCTACAGTATCTTGAATGACTTCTTACCTTTTCCTTAAGAAGTGTATGTTTTGCCTATCAAAGCTGGATCCATTTCAGTACTGAAAGATATACTTGAAAGGACCAGTTTCATGTGAAAAACAGTAGCTTGCAAACACAGAGTAAACTCCTGTGCATTGTGCTGAATAGGTATTCAATGTGTAGCTGAAATGCTTCTCCTGATATTGGTTTCACTCTATAGCTTAGATTTCATTCCACTCACTTAAAAATGTAAAAACATTGTATTCAGTCAGTACCAACAACTTGTTTGTGTAGTGCCTTTCATACAAAGTCTGGGCTCAAAAACTCCATGCAGCGTTTAAAAATCCACAGAGGGAGAAATAATAGGAGAGGAAGAGAGAAATTCAAAAGAGTGACAGGGGCACTGGAGTGGTTTTAAATGCTGCATTCAGTATTGCCAACCCCAAGTCTTCAAAATAAAGTATTAGAGCCCCCAAAAGCAAAAAACCACATCTTTTAAACCATAAAATCTTGGTTTCTTGTCATTTGCTTGTTAGCATCACAGTGTTCAGGCTTCGCACTCCCAACTATTTTTATGAAACTACAGACAACTTTTCTTAATTTATTTTTTTTTTAGCTAAAGCTGAAAAAGGAGTTTGATCAGAAACACAAATACCCTGAGTTTTAGATCACCACTTGAAGTTTGCTAGCATTTAGGCCTGTTTTTCTTACCTTGCAAATACTTATCAATAGTAACTGCACTAAAGTCAATAGAAACTTCCCACTGAAATACTGTAGTCAGAAGAAGAGTGAGCAATTTTCTGAGATTCTTGATAATAGAAGTTTCCACCAGGGAAATCCTAAGTCAATAACAAGGTGATCAGCCGGGCCTTTTCTATTATCTATGTCCATTGTACTGCTAAAATGAATCAGATCTTATTTAACAAAACATTGAGTCCAAAAGATCCCTAAAAACAAATTCTGTGCAGTAGTTGAGTGAAGATCTCCACTATTTACCCTTGAAAGGTGGGGGAAACTTTTACCATTTTGATTTACATAGATGTAAAACAAATGAAAAACTGAACGCTTTAAGTTCACCAACAGCTAAAGATTTCTTCCCCATAGCAAAGGTGTTGCAATTATGTATGTCCTTTCTCTGCTGGCTTGCCCAAGAACACAAAGGTACATGTTAACTTCCTGGTGTGTCTGCTCAGCCCATATCAGTGATGATAGAAGCCGTGCAGGCATGGATTGAGAGAATGAAACACAAAGACCATCCGGGTCACAAAGAAAAAGAATGCGCTCACACTTGCTGTGAAACTAGAACTGCCAGCTAGAATTGCATAAGGATATAGGTTCTTTCAAACCACTTCTTCTGCCCTTCAACAGTATGTTTGAGTACAGAAGTTGGAGTAGGGGTAGTTATACTTCCTTGTGATAAAAAATTAGTATCTCAAGATAAACCTAACTTTCCCGTGAAGGAACTGATCATCATGAAATTTGATTGAATTTTGAAATGAAATTTGAAACTTGTTGTACCTTTTTCCCATGGCATATGTTTGACATATTTTTTGTCAAACAGTAGTAATGAAGTTTTAAAAGGAATACATCTGGATTTTTTGAGGGTCTGACTGTAGTTAATCTCTGTTTCCCTCTCAGCTGATGATCTTTCTCTGATTTAAGCTAATTGCTGGACTGCCTATTATTTTAGCCTGACTGCATTTGCTCTTGCCAGAATTATTTAGTGACTTACATGAACATGTTTTAGATATTCCATGGAAGTCTAAATAAACATAGGAGCTTAAAAAAAAAGAATAAATTGTATGATCAAATCCTGTCTGGAGCTATTGCTGGTACTCTGTGTCATGGAGTCTATTGCATAAATTGACCAAATTCCATCTCGATATTAGTAAGTCTTCCTCCACAGATGAATGTTATTCCTTTCAGGAGGACATTGCACAGCATCTTGGCTCTGATGCCTTGCTCTTCTATTTTTCTCCTGAAATGCATCTATGGTCTCTTCTTGCATATCTATTTGTGTGGCTATGTGTGCTTTAGGGCAAACATTTCTTTACCATCTTTGACATGTATCCTTCTTTGTAAATTATAGGAAGCAACTCACTTCATTTCTGCAAAATGAAGCCAGCCATGCATTTTTAGTCATTTAAAATCTATTATCTATTCCCCACATCCTCCTGATAATCTTCTGCATACCAGTTTAAACTTATACTAATTTCTGTTGAACATGGGTGACTGAAGTTACATGCAATATTCTAAGTGAGCTTTTATCAGTGCCTTGTGCAATAGTATTAATACTTCTGTTTCTACAATGGAAGTATATATATCAGAGGATGATATAAATCTCTAAGGGCAGAAATTCTTACAGTAAACTATTAGACTTCATTTCCCTTACTCTAATCTACAGCATCACCCACTCCTTATTCTAACAACCTTAGCAAGTTCTCCATCTGTACTTAAATCTTACTTGAGGATATGCAGTGGATAGCTATCCTTTTACTATTAATTTTCAAAGTGGTATTGTTTGTTTGTTTGTTTGTTTTACTCCATCCCCCACATTTTCTTTTGTCTTTCCTTTACCTTTAAGTCCTTTTGTCCTTAAGTTTTTCACATTCCTGTCATGGCAGTTAAGAAATAATATGGAGGGCATCTTCAGAAGTAAGCACAGAAACAGGCCAAATTTTATGCTGATGATATGATTCAAACAGAGGATTACAAAAAGGTGGTGTAGTAGGAGAAGTCTTTGTCAGAAATCTTTCCCTTTAAAACATCCAGAATTGCTGCTAACGCCTCTATGTTTGGCTGTTAACAGATGTCTTAGTCCAGGTAATGCACTGGAGACATGCTATCAGGAAATCTGGAAGGATGTTTCTACCTTCTTATTGATTGGTTTCTAATTTCTTTGTCCAGTGGCACAGATAGTTCAGAAAGTTCATGCCAGGATGTGTTGCTAAGGCATCCAATTTAGGATTCTGCTTCTGTCAGAATCTTATATCTGGTCCTTTACATAAAAAGAAACAATTCCACTGTAGTGTAATTGTCTAAATTTTTTAGTGCTGATTTAGAAGAAAACTCCATCAAGTCCCACTTCTCAGCTAGACAGCCTCCTTGCACCCTAAACAGCAATAACTGGTTATATATGCCTGTAGAATTCCAGGAATGAAGAGAGTTTGCTGGACTGTAGGTTTACTTTTATCCTCTTTTACCCTGAGTAAGAGAGATACTTCAGTATCAGTAGTATATGGAGGCAGTCCTACTCTACTGTTTGTGTTGAATACTGTAATCATTGGTTTAATGAGTGTATTGAGACAGTCAATGGCTTTTTTGTTTGTTCACTTTATTACCAGGGTCTTTTCACCTTATTCACTTGATGTTTGATGACTACGTATTGTACCTGCTAGAGTCACTACATTGTCAGGAGAGAGCTAATGAGCTAATGAGGGCAATGAAAGGAGAAGGAAGCACAGGTGAGTTTGGTCTTCTATTCATCTTTTGCTGAATTCCACTGGATTCACTATTTTCTGTTAGGACATTTCTTTAACCTCATTTAGCCCAGGGAGGCTTATCTAGGAGCAACAGTTTTGCAGTTCCAGTGTGATTTGGAGTAAGTAATTTGTGAGGGCGGTATGCCTGGTTAATACATTCTGAAAGAGATCTGCTTGCTTTGTGATGTAACTCTGAACGTTTGAAACCTGTCATGGTTTAAGCCCAGCCAGTAGTTCAGAATTAAGCAGCCACTCTCTCACTCCCCAGATTCCTCCTCCCCCAGAAGGAGAATAAAAAGAATGTAACTCCCATGGGTTGAGATAAGAGCAGTCCAGTAACTAAGGTATAACACAAATCACTGCTGCTACCACCAATAATAATAATGATACAGGAAATAACAAGGGAAGAGAATACAACCTCTCCCCACCCACTGTCCGATACCCAGCCCAGTCCAAGAAGTGACCTGGACCTTCCAGGTAACTGCCCCCAGTTTATATAGTGGGCATGACGTGCTGTGGTATGGAATACCTCTTTGGTCAGTTTGGGTCAGGTGTCCTGTCTCTGCTTCCTCCCAACTTCCCCTCCTCCCTGGCAGAGCTGAGACTCAGAAAGTCCTTGGTCAGAATAAACATTACTGAGCAACAACTAAAAACATCGGTGTTATCAGCGCTGTTCCCAGGCTAAAAGTGAAAAACACTGCACTGCACCGGCTACTAAGAAGGAGAAAAGTGACTGCTACTGCTGAACCCTGGACAAAACCCCATTCCTAAACACATACTTGGTATTTCAGTAGGAGACTTCTGTACTGAACCTGTTACCTTAGTTAGTCTGTCTAAGCCACCATTGTTTTTCAGCAGACCCAGTCTTGATTCTTGATTTTTTCTCACTCTTTTGCCCTGGTTTAACACTAAATAAATTCACTGATATCAGTGAATTTGTGCTAGTCTAAGTAAGAGGGAGAGATAGAAGAAGTGAGCAAAGTCAAAATCCAAAGCTATTGTTTCCAGTAGACTTATGTTTTGAGTGCCTGTACAGAAGCAGATTCTGAGACCTGCTCCACTTTACACTGTCTTGCCAGAACAGAAGCAAGCCGAGATTGCCTTTAGTCCTTCTGCTCAGGCCAACCACCTTATAATCAGGGGTCCTCAGTGGTCTTCTTTCCTTGTATCTCCCATTACTTTTGGCAAGTTAAACCCATCTGTCACCTTTGGAAAGTTCCATTCTCCATTTTAGCTGTGGCTTAATTTGTCATCCTGTAGATTTATGAGAAGAACATTTTGTGATTAAGGTAATATCCGATACGTGTTGAAAGACCTGGATTTAATTCGTTGGCCTGCTGTAGCCTCTTGCTTTTTGACAAACAAGTTGCTTATCCTTGTATACATTCCATGTACCTTTAGCAGCTAGAACTATCCAGAGGGCCATCATCTTTAGTCAGTGAGGAAAGAAGGTCATGACCAAAAGCCAGTGGAATCCCCTGAAGATTTATGTTTCTTTCCAATGTCTCTCAAAGGAGGACTGCCTGACTCAGACTGGACTCTTAATTTTAGGTATCTAATAGTATGTTGGGAATATAAGTCTTAAGCTATCTATGAACAAGTTTCCTATCTATACAATAGGAAAAGTAGCACTTTCCTTTAAGAGGTCTTATAAAGGTACACAGTAAGGCTGTAATGCTGAATGTTATAGAAGAATTTCTTTCATAGATTTGTGATTCCTGCGATGCACTTCTTGAAATACAGCCTACAGAACTTAACTGCTTGTGTTAATTTTTCTTGTAGTTTCTCAGTGTACCTTTAACTGTGTTTTATGATTTTTCTCTCATTCTGCAGCAGAAATAAGAGGTGAAATTATTCTGAGTGAACCAGCCCCTCCAACTCCCTCCCCAGTGTCGTTCTCCCCAGCTAAATCAGCCACTGCAGTGGAAGTGCCCTCTGCTCCCTCCCTCGTCAGCAATCAGTCCCCAGAGTACAGTGGCATAGCAGCTACAACAGGTAGGTAGGTTTATGGCAGCTGGATTAGCTTGAACATGGGTTTTGTGCTTGGTTACCTGAAATTGAGCCTGAGAACATGATGTGCTTGCTTTCAAGAGATGAGAAGCCTTCTCAAACAGAAACCTGTTTAAAGTATCAGTTATGATTTCACTGTATCCAAACATGATGTGCAGTGTGACAGGAAAAAGATCTGATGTTTGGACGTGTCACATACTTCAAGGAAACATGCCAGATATTTCAAGGTTCAGTGAGGTTTTCGAAATCCTAAACCACCTGTGGTTCAGGAATTCCTAGGGGGTGAAATGGGAATTAGATATCTTTCCTTGTATTTGAGGCTTAAATATGTCTAAATAGATGTGCAAGTTTCCCTTGGGAATGTTTTACACATCATTGATAACTTCATATTTCATGCAGTAGGAACTGCATGTCTGAAGTCCGTTTTCAGTCACATACTTTATATGGCAACTTACGAAGTGGCTTATATTCTGATGCAGAGACTGGTTCAGAGACTGTTTAACCCACAGGTTAAAAAATCCATTCTTAAAGTTATTCTACCTGTGGGCAGGATTGACAGAAAACAGTAAGCAAAAAAGCCCCAGTAACCAGCTTCTTATTTGGTCTGTATAAGTGGGCAACTATCATCTGTACTCCAATGTGAAACTTACTAATTACCTTTTGGATATGGGCAGGACATTCTGTCTGTCTGATCAAAAGACAGTGTTTTCTTGTGGAAAAGAAAGCAGAAATGTGAATGACTTTCAGACAGTGAAATTCTGGCTTTGCTTCTCAGTGAAAAGAGTGTATAATGAGAATGTGGAAACTATCACTTTTGTTGCATACTAGAAAAGCTATAAAACCTTCTTGAAAGAATGTCAGAAAGTGATGATTTACCACACTAGGGAATTTGGCAATGGCTAAATCTTTCTGACAAATGTTCTTCCTGTTTCAAAGGCGCCACAGGGAAGAATAGTGTATAGTTGCAGTGGGAAGAGATTTAAGAACATTCATCCCTTCATCAAAACTTAAGGTTTTATCACTGTTGGAGAAAATACAATATTTAGGAGGGAGATAGGATGCTATTCTCGCCAGATCAGTTAGACAAGAGGCACATGACTCCTAGATATTGCAGGTGAGCACACTGCTCTAGATCAGGCAATAGTGGAGGTGGTGTATATGTTTGAGTCCTGTTGAAACACTGATTTTGTGGGCAACTTGATCCAATAGGATTGTTGTGATGTTATAACCAGAACTCTCTATGATGCAGAACCATACTCAGGAGTAAAAGGCATAGTAGGGAACAGTACTTTCCAGTGGCATTGACAGGAATGGAGAATTGAAGGACTTGTGCTTAAGCTGCAGAGACTGTAACTCTGTGTGACTATCATAACTATTAACCAAAAGCTTATTCCATAGTTATACAGTAGCTCTTGTTAGCTATCTGAGCTGCCACCTTCAGCTTACTTGACGTGCAGATCTAGGCAGACCTGGGAACTGCATGGATCTTATGTAACCCTCCTGAGTCCCACCAGTAATGCAAGGGAATGGGAAACATTACAAATTAAATTTGATTATGAGTCTTTTTGTTTTCATGTTATTATTTTATTATAGTCTATTTTATTCCCTCCCTCTATTTTTTTATGTCTTGGTAAGGCCCAAGTCTGCTAGTGTGAAGTTTCAAACCAGAAACAGGATCATTTGGGAACAATGGTTGAAGGACCTACTCCCACAGTACAGGCAGTAGAACTTGACGTAGTCGTTCCCATAACAGACGTTCTTAGGCAAGAAATCAATTTCTGATTATTTTGGCTCTCTGTTTTTCCCAGCTTTTCATTTTTAGGTTGTTTTAAAAACTTACGTTTCACTGAATTGGATTTTATTCTTACAGTCTGGTATAGTCTCACTTTTGTGAAAATGATTTTTGCCTTGCAACAGCCAAATTTGTCAATGTGAGTAGTGGTCAAGATTAAATATAAATATGTGGCTATTTAGTGGTCTTAATTTGGGCAATTAGTTGTACCTCTGTTTTCCATATTCATTGTGTAGATGAACTGATCAGCTTTTTAGTTTGCTAATCATTAACAACTGTGTTTCAGCTATAGGAAATCACTATCCTTTAAAATGGGAGTGCTGAAGACGTATTACATCAAACTATTCCACATACAGATTTATGGCATTAATATATAGAATATTTTGGAAGACAAACCTCTGTTGTGGAGAGATATATTTAAAGTACACTCTTGATTTTCCTATGTGTCTTTTACAAGGTAAATGTAAAAGACTGCAAATGTTTTGCAGATTGTGAAAACTAGTTCCATTGGTTACCACTAGCTCTCAATTCCCTAATTTAAGGCATCATTAACTCTTCCTTGCTTGTGGCATTAGCAATAAAAGTTAACTATTAAACTTGCATTTTAACCTTTTTGCCTTCAGTCAGCGGTCAGTATAAAACCATCAAATTAAACTGTTGCAATTACATGATACTGAGCAAAAGAAAAATAAATCCTATCCCTTCTATGTATAGATAAATCCTACCTATTCTGTAGTAGAACATCTGGCATGGCTCAGCTAACATTGTATTTAAAACTTTTTGTTAAGTTACGAGACATTTAAAAGGATAATCAGTCTCCATCCTTTCTAAATTACAAAGGCCAGATTAATGATTGTCCAAACTGCAACAATATTGTAATAAAAGTAATAGCTATATGGCTGACTATGCTATTCTTTCTTAAAGCCCCTCTTAAAGCTGTGATTACTCATTTGCCAATGCAATGGCTTTTACACAACCTAAAATGAACTCTGAATTGTAAGTAGCTCCTAATATGTTAGTAAAATTTAGTTTCAAGAAATGTCTGTGTGATATAAGTCTTCAGGTCAGCAATGTCATTTAAGGTCACTGTTCTTCCCAGTCTAGGCTAGGTATTAAAGTTCTGGGAATCTGGCACAGGAGGTACTTGCACAGAGCTATCACCTCTCATATTTGTGTGTGTAAGTAAAACAAATTTCTATTTTCTTCCTAAAGCTTCAGCTCCTGGACTTACATGAATACATAAGAACATCAGCTCTTGTTCAACAATCAATTTAATTCTCATAGCTGCAGACTGTAAAAGTCAAAGGTTCCAATTTCAAAAGGCTATCTTCCCCTTCAAAATGGAAGGGCTTGTGTTTTTATTCTAAAGCTGATAATTAAAGTAATCTCTTCATTGTGTGAGGGCAGATTGGGGGTCTGACTACAGGTTTCTGATTGCTTGAGGTTGACAGTACCACTTTTGCTAGCAGAGATAATGCACAGTGCTATGAGTGTCTTGCTTGTACTTGGGTGGTCATTTGCACCAGCATAAAGCAAAGATAAAATGCAGCATCAAGAAGAAACTTTTGTTTCTTTCTGCAGTAGTGTACATGATGGCACCAATAACAACAGGAACGTTGTTGGACTGATAGCAGTTTCATTTACATTTGGCTCTCCTACAGGTTAGATGGCCTCTTGGTTAGAATCCTCAAAATCAATTTTTTCATTAAAAAGGAAAAGAAGAAGGAGTGATAATAAATGAACTTCCCTATTTTAATCAAATCCTGAATGTTCAGAACACAAAGCAGAGCAAAATGTTGCTCAATCACTATTGTTTTTGCTTATTTCAGAAAGCACTTCAGTTGGGTTGAGCCATATCTAAAAAAGACTTCATCTCCTGGAGTTCAACTCTGCAGCCAGCTGAGGAAATTAATCATGTAGAACTGGGGCATAGGCGGGTATTAAAGAGCTGACTACGAAAAACTTCCAACTTATCCGATTCCTCCTTTTCTATCAACCACAATATTGGCAGTATCCTGGTTGACCTGATATATACATACACACTGTTTGCAAATCTGTTATCACCTTCTGTCCTTCCTCTCTGTCTTTGTGACTAGGTCACTGAAAGTAATGGGATCCCTTCCACAGAGGCAGAGAGAGTGAGGCAGCTGTAGATTCCCAAGAACATCCTTAAAAACACACATTTGAACACCTTAAACATTTATTGCAAAATTGAAATGCCAGTTAGACTTGAATGCAAGGAGTGGCCAAGTCCTCTTACCCAAGGAGTCTGACTTCCCAAAAGGAGCACATGAAACAAGTTGCTGTTCTGGACTGACTCATTTTCCTCACACTAGAGATAAGATCCCTACTATTTTTCAGACAAAGAAGAGGAGGCTGTCACAATAGCTAGTGACAGACAAATCAACCGTATTTGGTAAAATGCAAAGGATCTTCTGGCCCTGTTATTACCACTTCTTTATAGAGCTAGGAAGGTTATGAGACTTTGGGATCAATGGCAGGTTTTTTCCTTGGAAAAAATAAAATCAAGTCAAAGTAAAACTCTTGTTTTATGGTGAATTTTAAAAGTGAAAATAACCTCAAAACCCAACAGTAATGTTAACTAAAAAATACACATTTGGGGGGTTTTGCCATCTTTGTTGTTCTTTTCTTCATTTTGCTTTTGGTTTTGCCTTTTGAATACAGGCCTGCTTTGAAAGTTTCAAATTTTCTTTGGAAAATAATATAAGGAAAACAAGTTGACCTTTTGAAATACAAATATTTCACAGACTAGTTGTTGATACTTACATTTTCAACAGTTTTTCTCCTGCTTTCAAATGAAGCTATTTGGTGACCATATAAGTAGTTTTGCCCCCTTTCACATAAACTCTCTTTTCTGGTGAAGATAATTTTCCTTAAAGATTTTCTTCAACTCAAGGAACCATGACATCCTCAGGAACCTTGGTGCGTTAGCTTCTCTTTGGTCTCAGGAATCTCAATGGTCCTCTGCAATGGGAGTAGATGAAAGACTAAAAATCCAAGAATCAGTGACAGAAAATGCAGGCATGTGAAAACAGACCTAGCCCAAATGTCTTTGCCAATAACACATCCAAGGATGTCTGTAGTGTAAAGCACCAAATCACACCGTGCTGGAGCATTTGATGCAGGACTTGGCTTGTGAGCTTTAGAATACCTTTGTTCAGTCCCAGAATTCAGCATTTCTCATTTTAAAAAAACCAATTTGTCTGATTTTCCTGAATAAAATCACACACACCTGAGGAAAATTATACACATCCGAGGTAGGCTTTTCATTCCCCAAAACCAGGGACTGGACACAGACTTGGTAATACAATCACTTCCCCTACTGAATTAGGCCCTTTCATACTACAGGAAGTCCTAGAATCTACACTGAAAAAAACGAGTCACCTCCTGCAATTCCTTTTAGCTAGTGAAAAAGAGTCAAGAGTGCCCAGAGACCCCCAAACTAGTGTTCGCATTGGGTTAAATTCAGTGTTCTGGTCCTCATTTGCAGGGTAATCTCAGCCAGTATGGTCATGACCTCCAGCAAGAGCTATGTTATACTGGAACAATGGATCTGTCAGCCTCCTGAGTGAAAGGGGTGTGTGCAAAGGACAAAGGTTTCTCAGCAGCTGGCTCATGAATCTGGAGTTCCTGCCTGGAAGGGATCAGGATGATTAAAAAACTCAGCACCTTCCAAGCAAAATGGAAAACCCACTTCTTTGCTTTGCTCTTCCCACAAATACTCTACATGAAAAAATAAATTAAGTCCAGTCCCTACCGCCTCGAAAGAAGAAAGAAACATTAGTTGTGGGAAGAAAATGTCTAGGCTATTTCTGTTCCTATATATGTATTATAACTTGGAGATCTACCACTGTGTTGCCACTACAAAAGCTGGTACCTAGTTGGGTGGAACAAGTACAAACTGCAAACGGAGTCAAGAAATTTATTTGCGCAATACCCATTTTTTCTAATCCTTCATTGTTCCAACATACTTCCTGCCTCAGTCCAGCCTGATCAGCTTCAGTCCACTCCATGTGAGAGAGACCTCAGGGTTTGCTGCATCATGCCTCAGAAATCCTAGCACTGGTGTTCCTCCATTTTCTTGCTGAAAAATGATTTCAAGACCACACTGAAAGTTCCCAGGCTGAGCCATTCCAGATACATGTCTTACCTCTGGACCTTTGCATGCTTCAGCTGATCTATTTGTATTCTTATTTATTCCTCAGATATGGCTGCTTAATTCAATGTATTTGATGCTGTTTCTGTTATCATTGCCTGTTTGGTTGCTTTCCTATAACTGTCTCAAAGCATGACACCTCTATGGATGACAGCCCATGTTTCTTTAATGCCTGTTTGCCTGCAGGGGCTATGCAATCCTACACGTGGTCACTCACCTACACTGTGACAACAGCTGCTGGGTCACCTGCTGAAAATTCCCAACAGTTGCCCTGCATGAGAAGTCCACACGTACCATCATCATCTGTCACGCACCGGATACCTGTTTATCCTCACAGAGAAGAACACGGGTAAGTCCTTCCCCAGTGGCCTGGGTTTATTGGAAGGTTTTTTGCTTGTTTGTAGAATTTTTTTTATTTTTTTTTTTGATAAAATTATGGTAAGTGATTTTTTGGGAAATACAATGAACTCGGTCTCTTCATAAGTCTGTAAGTAAGTCTGTTGCTAGTATCTTGATTCTTTAGCTGTTGTTACTGTTGCATGCTTATATATCAGCTCTATAAGCTCATTTAATTATACTTTAAAACACAGTAGGCCTGGAGAATATTTTATGAAAGAGTGGGCTTCAGTAGATTTCTTCTCTGATTCCTGTTTTCCTGTGCCAAAAGGCTAGATGTCCCCAAAGAATGACCCTAATATACCATGTCTCAGGTGAGGTGATCTTTCTCCTCTGCTCAGCACTGCTAGGACCACATCTGGATCCAGTTCTGTGCTTCCCAATACAAGTCAGACACAGCCAGACTGGAGTAATTCCAGAAAAGGGCCACTTAGATGACTACAGGACTGGAGCATCTGTCATACATGGGAGGCGGAGGGAGCTGGGATTGCTTATCAGTATGGAGATATAGAACCATTCCCCTGCTGTAGGTGAACTTCACACCAAATGCAGACTCCTGGCCACCCACCATACCTGACAGTTTCCTAACAGAAGTTCTGCTGGACTTCCTACCAGTCTTGCACATTATTGATAATAAAGTCTCCAAATCATCTTGAAATAGAAAGAGAATGCGTAAAAGATCAGAGCACATTATATCACAATATTCCACAACGCTAAGACGCTTAAGTGAAATCTCATTACACAATAGCTACAGGTGTGGTTCAGAAGGCACTGTAAGACATGGTACTCTGCAGAAAACTTTTTTGTTGGATTTTTCTGGTATGCTTTCTTTTTAGAGAGATGTAGGGTTTCTCAGCCAAGCACTTTCAAATCTAGGCAGAATTGTAGCCTTGAAGGAGCACGGTCATCTTCTCAGGCTGTCAGTGCTCTCTCTTCTGAATTTGAAGAGAGAAAAAGGAAGTTTCCTGGACCAAAAGTACACAATAGAGATTAGGATAAGAAACTTTATCACTCTATGCTCAAGAGCATTAAAGTGCTATATTTTAGCAAGAAGTGACGAGTGAAAGGAGACAAAATTAACAGCAACCAGACTAGGACACAGCATCCTTAATGACTACAGAAAGCACAAAGTGCAAACACTGCCTTACAGGACTTGGTTTCGTTTGGGAGTCCAAGAATACCCAGACTACAGGAGGATTAGGCAGGCCAGCACCTTCTTGAAGCAAAGAAGGCTGCTCTGTCTGTATCAGGCTTATGCAGACTGCCAAAAACATCTGTTGCACGTCTTACTTACCAGTCTATTATGTTGAAGGAATTAAAACACAAGATGTCTGCCTATCATGAACAGAGTGCAACCGCTCCATAGCATAGCCATTCCTCTCCTCCGCTCTGCACAGACTATTAAAGTCATTTTATTTGGGTACCAGCTTGTCTGAGGTGAATTACGGAAACCACTCAGATTTACAGCTAAGCCTAAGTGAGCAGAAGAGTGAGAACTCAGTGTTGAACAGTGAAGATGAACATAGGGCCTTATGCCCTGAAAATATTTCTAGAAGGGGTGCTCTGCCTTCAACTACACTCTACTGCATTGTATAAGAAAGCACATGGTAGCTCTAGAACACCATCATAAGATCAAAATAATAACAGAAATTTAAACTGTACCCAATGTAAAAATTATATTGAACTTTTCAGAAAAAGAGTAAGTCTGTACAAATAACTGTCTTCTCCTTCACCCAATGAATCAGTTACCTTGTTTATTTATAGTGGTTTGTTTTATTGTACATCATCACGTTTCATTGAGCAGGTCGAGAGAAGGGGCACGAAGATGTTCAGGGGGCTGGCTGAGAGAGATGCTGGGAGGACAGGCTAAGAGAGTTGGGGTAGTTCAGCCTGGAGAAGTGAAAGCTCTGGGGACACCTTAGAGCAGCTTCCAGCACCTAAAGGAGGCCTACAAGAAGGCTGGAGAGGGACTTCTTATTAGAAAGTGTAGTGACAGGAGTAGGGGCAATGGTTTTAAACTGAAGGAGGGTAGGTTTAGATCAGTTATTAGTTATTAGGAAGAAATTCTTTACTGTGAGGGTGGTGAGGCACTGGAGCAGAGAAGTGCCCAGAGAACTGTCCAGAGAAGTTGTGGCTGCCTCATCTCCAGCAGCACTCAAGGCCAGGTTAGATAGGGCTTTGACAAGAAGGTGTTCCTGCCCATAGCAGGGGGATTGGAACTGGATGATCTTTAAGATCCTTTCCAACCTAAACTATTCTATGATTTCAAATAGCATTCTTTTAAGAACTTTCAAACTTCTGTATTCTTCAGTCAGCTGTGTTAAAGCTGTATGTTGCATGCTCTAGATGCAAATTAATACATCTCTCTCCCTCCCAAAAAAGGGACCTCTGACCCCAGTGCAAGGATATAGCTGAACTCCACAATATAGTCCTTTAAGTAAATCTCACCACAGTTCCTCAGCTTGGATAGCAATTTACTAGAAACATTGCAATAAAATAATAATGAAAGGGAAAGACACTTTCTTCTTAGAAAGGGCACAAATGAGCCTGCAATTTAAAACAAGTCACAGAAACATGCCGAGTCTCTCTTTGTTGTTGTGTCGAATGCATAATTTCACTAAGTGGCATCTGCTTCCCATCTGAGCGGGAAAATACCTTTCTTAAAAGGTTATTTTAAATACCATTCTCCTATTCAAAAAGAGCGCAAATGCATGTTTCATAAAAGTTCTAGAATTATTAGTGGGCACACAATAATTATGCATATTAAACAGTGGTTTTTAATGGATTTTTAGATACACAGGAAGTTACAACTATGGTAGCTATAGCAACCAGCATCCCCATCCAATGCAGAGTCAGTATCCATCCTTACCACATGATACTGCTATTTCTGGACCACTTCACTACTCAGCTTACCACAGAAGCTCTTCACAGGTAAGATGGATTTATTACTTGATAATGCTTACTATAACATTTTAACTCATGCTTGTAAATTTACCAGTATATTAGCTGTCTGAATCAAAAAGCTCTCATCAACCTAATCATTTATGGTCCCCAATTTTTTCTTTTCTAGTATTACCCAGATATCTTTTCATTTTGGTGCAGATTCTTTTATAGAACTAGCTTTAGATTGTAAATTTAAAGTACTAACTGTAAAACTTAGGATTCTGGATCATAGAAAGTATTTCTGGGTTAAGGAGTAGCTAAAACAGAAGTTGAAATAATTAGTTGTATGTCTCTTAGCTGTTGGGAACAGGAAGAGATTCCTAACAAGAAATGAAAGTGGTTTTATCTAGTTGAAAAATGATGCAGAGGCCACTGTGAATTCTTACAGGGCCTCTGCTTTTGAGAATATATGTTTAGGAATTGTGAGTTCTGCATGTAGGTTGAATAGCTTCAGGACACCACTGCAAAGAGGCTCTGTTTAGTCTATGTTCTATAGCCTCCTACTATAACGCTACAAAATTATGTCAGCAACTATTTCAAGACTAATTTTTCCATAAAACTGAGCCAGTAGGAGCTAGCACAGGTTAACTGTGGAGTTGATACTTGGCAACAGTTCAAAAACAGTGTCACTGTAGGAGAACTTTTAGTACATCATGCAGTTGGTGCTTCACCCAGTGCAGGAAGCTGCTGTCTGCTAGAAGATTTGCAAAGTCTGGCACAGGCAGGAGGTGATGGCATTTGGGTATTCCACCCACATGGCACCTCTTAGGCTTCATCTACTGAAAATTTATACAAGTATATTAGGCCAACATACAAGTATATTAGATCATGTCTAACTATAGTCACTGCACTGGAACAGTTTCATACCAGATGCAAAGATGTGAATTTGATAGTGCTTTGGACCAGAATATACAAACCCTGTGTCTCATTATTTGGCTTCAGTCTGCCAGGTGAAATCAGAGTAGTAATTTCTCTTCTTTATCCTTACTTTTTCCCAGCTGTAAGGTTAGAATAATGGTCTTGATCTCCTTAAAGCTTTTTGAGATCTGCTGGGAAGATTGTCCTACACAAACCCCATATGCTCATTTCAACTAGGGCAACAATGGCTCCTAGCATATGGAAATAAGTCATCTACAATTTTTCACCCATTTGTGTAGCACCTGGCCCATGATACCACATCAGGTGTCAGGATTTGTTTGAGGGTTGTTGCAGCTGCTGTATCTTCAATAGGAACAGTGAGTCAACATCTAAGGATGGTATCCTGGCTCACCAATTTTCTCTACTGTCTTTTTATCTTTACTGCAGAAAACCCATGTAAGTGTTGGTTCTGAAATGATCTGTAAGGCCATGAATCTGTGTGTAAACATGGAACTAGGCTCTTCCTGTTTGGAAATGTTACCACCCACACAAGGAGTTTCTTTCTACCCCCTGACAACCGTCTGTCACACTGACATAGACAGTACAAGTTAAGCAAGAAATAAATAAAGCAAAGCACATTTTTAGTTTACTTGTGTCCTGGTAAACGTGTTATAGGGAAACAGTAACATGCATTAAAATTATGCCAATATTTTTCATACCGTAGTAGGCTGCCTCTACAAGTGTAGATATCAGATCATTTCTTCTGTTCTTGCTAGCCCTTGAACTGTCCTGAACATACCTGTAGAAGAGCTACCCTTTGATGATCACACCTGAGAGTAAAATGATTTCAACTTGTATTTAGCGTGTTCTTTCTCGTGTTGCTTGTAAACTGAAGTGGAACCTCACAGCAGGACACAGCTACCAAATGTGCTTATTCTGTATTGAAAGGAGCTACACAGACTGAAACCTTACTTTCAAAAATAATCTATGGACAGTTTAATATGGAATTTGGTGACATTCTTTTCAAAGCTAAGTGAATTTCTATAAAATGCTTGCCCTGATGATTAGTTCTTTCTTAGCTACTTCTAACAAAAAGGTTCATAAGATGTGCCTAATAAGATGTTAGGGAGCTACTCTTTTCCTAGTGGACTTTCTGAGAGGAACATGGGGCAAGGAATTGCAGTAGGACTCATGATATTGCAAAATCAACATACAGGAAGCCAAATGTGCAATGAATATATAAACAGCTGCCACTACACTGAAACTGGAGGATATGCAGTGTGTTTGGCTGTGGTAATAAATCAGTTGAGACGAGGAGACATTGACCGTAATTCTTCAAAAGAACTCTTTGTTATAATCTACATTCAGTTCAAATATAGAACTCTGGCTTAACTTCAGCTAATATTCTTCATGCTCTTTAGGATCGTGTCTATGGATTAACTCCTAAGGAAAAAATCTGTGTGTGGGTAGTCTGTCCTCTACAAACATGGATTCAGAGAGAGACCTTGTCCCATACAGGGGTCTAAGCTGAAAGAGGCGAGGTAATTGAGCTAGCTTTTAGGCTGTAGCTATAAATTGCTATCTTGGTGTTGAAGAACACCATGTCCAACCTCTTTCTACAGAAGAGAGTTACTTACTCCACGTTTTATGAGGTCAAATATATTGGAGCTATTTTCAATCCCAACAAAACTATTGAGAAACAGAGCTGTAATTGATTTTTTGGTGGTTTGCTTAGTAGAATTAAAAGATGGATCAGTTCATGGATACAATTTACAGACCATCAACAAACAAAGTGGAACTGGAGCAAAGGGGATGGAGGGAGTAACTTTAGTTTGGTGAAAGTGAGGAACTGAACAGCTGGGAAGGAGGCAGGGAAGGGAATAAGTGATCCTTTAAATTTTTATTTGCCAACATACAGCATGCCGACCTCTACCTGAAAATACAATGATGGTTGCATTGTATTAATTTTGGGATGTTTACTGTGGTTTTGTCCCTGTAATCCTTACAGCGGGGATGTGCTGGGGGAAAAGTCCCAGAGCTGTAGGTCTTGTACCAAGTACAGCTCTTGAAACATACAGGTGGGGGTCCCAAGACAAGCCTATCTCACCTGACCTGTGACATCCATGTTGATGAGAGGCTTCTGGATATTTTGAATCCCCTAGTGTTAGAGGAAAAGTGACAGCAGTAGTTGCCAAGCACTGCTGAAGCACCATGTGTCACAGCTGTGTGCTCATTCACATCCTGTTCTGTAACAGACTGATGAGAGCCCTTGAGGGTTTTTGCTATCTCCCATCTCTGAGGTAGTCTTGGAGTTTACCTTGGCCCACAGAGGACTGTGGTAAATGTCTTGTGACTCTGGGATAAATAGAAATTTTGATAAGTAGCACATAGTTTCATAAAGATCACTGGCTTTCAGATGGACAGGAAGGAACAAAAATTGAGGAGATAGAACCTGGCTTCTTCCGGCAGCATAGGCTGACTAATTCCCTCTGATGGCTAAGAGCCTTTTTGTTGACAGGGACAGCCTGTTCAAACCTTGGTCTTAATCTGACTTTTTTTTTTCTCTTTCATCAGCATCTGTGAATAGTTCTCAGAACAGTTGCTTCCTTGTAACTCCAGGCCTGATTGCTCATCTCTTGACTTGGCTTTACTGGCCAAGAGTCTGTCACAAAGAAAAATGTCTACAGATTGATTTCTTACTACGTAGTTCTCCAAGCGGTAGTGCAGAAGTGCATACAATCCTATGATGCTGTTCTATAGAAGGGGACTGTGTAATATATGTGCATAAACGCATCTATACTCACACTACATTTTGTCAGTTCTCTGCCTCTGAAGTAATAAATGCCAGGGTAGATAACAGACAGCTCTGTCTAAAAACCTGTGAGTGTTCTTATCAACCTATGATGAGCTTAGCAGAGAGGTACCTCCTTTCAAAGTAATCCCTTCACAATGTTGCCACCTAATCCATGTTCACAATGGACACTTGACCGGCTTTTGATCCCAGTTTTTGCCTACGAGTTCACACTGGCTGGGCAGGTCTTGATACTTTTCCAGGCTATCCCAATTCATATCATTCCACCTCTTCCTTAACATAACTCATGCTGCAGTAATTTTTCTCTGTAAATCACAAGGACAACACTTTTAGTAGGAAGAGTAGAGAAATCTGCAGCAGTATATATATATTCTATACATTTTTATATTTTAATATATCTGGTAACATATAAAGATACATATCATATGAATGTGCATCCATACACATCCAGTACAGAAAATTCAAGCATACAATACAGATGTGTAAGTCCTCTAATGCATGGCTGTAGTGAATCATATTGCAGGTCCATTTATTGAGGTTCTTTCTCCAGTAAGGGCCAGAAATGAATGTGTCTTAGAGTAAGCAGATGGTTGTCCTTTCAACAGCATAGACCCACTGTCTTTGGCAAGAGCTGACATAAGGACATGCTGAGTAGGAAGCAGCAGCTGGACTGTTGGCTTTTGTAACAAACTGCCCTCCATTACCCTGCTTTTGAGCTTTTAAGTTCATTTAACTTTTTTTTTTTTTTTTTTTTTTTTTTTTTTATTTTTAGGGGTGGGTTATATTAT
>NDXB01018587.1:63167-75947 GCA_002631895.1 Agapornis roseicollis
TTTTTTTTTTTTTTTTTTCTGTACTGATAGATTTAGGGATGGGTTACATGAGACATATGTTCTCTTACTAATTTTAGGTCTGTTATCCCATAATTGCACTGGGTACCCTATGTTTTTTGGGTGATGAGGAATAAGTAACATTCATTCCTTATTCATCTGCTCTGGTCATTCAAGACATTATAGATCGGAATCATTCCTCTCAGCTCCTTCCTGTTGTCTCATTTCCAGACTTAAAAGTCATCCTCTGTTTAGTTTCTCTTGTAACGGATACTCTATACACAGGAATTATCTAAGGACAGCATGTGCACTGTAGGGCAGGTGTAGTCTGGGGGACATGCAGGCATCCTATTCTTTCAACTGGGCTGAGTAGGGAACCTGCTGGAGCTGCAGGCCCCTTCCAGCCTTCCTGTGCAAACCTGAGCTCAGATTAGCCAGGAGAGGCTCAGTGAAGAAGCTGCCAGATCAGCCATTTAGACATGGGACACATTCCTAGACCCCATCCTGCCCACAGCCTTTTTTTTCTTTGTATTTCCAAAACGGAGCAACCACCTTCAAATGGTGTATCTCAGGTGGAGGCACTTAACAGAGACCCATAGAAGCAGTACAGTAGTGTTTCCCTTTTTGTTCCTTGAGATGCAGTTCTCACCTTAAAGACAAGCATTTACTTATTTATCTATTTTCTACTTTTAAGCTATCTCCTGCTGTGCTCAGGAGCATAGCCAGTGTCAGTTGTTCCTGAACTGGGGCTCTGTCCTCAAGAGGCACTAGTCAGCTGGGTGGAGAACATGTGTTATCAGCCAGTGCTTGCAATGCTGTCTTCCTGTTGTCAGATTTAGTTTATGAAGTGCATATTTTACTTCCATGGTCTGGACAGAACAAATCAGTCTGGAAAATACTGTAGTAGTAGAATCTACTGTTATGCAGTAGGCTGGGTTTGCACCTCTCAGAGGCAGAGGTCAGAGTATTGGGGCCACAGCTTTAAGCAGTGTTTGTACCCTGACATTCCTAAACTGCTTTGAGGACTGCAGTGGTCTCACATAACTTCTGAGAGCTGCAGCATCACTTGGTTTCTCTGTGCAATGTTGCATGCTATAGTTCTACCCAACCAAGTCTTCACTTCCCTTCATATGCCTCTCTAGCAGGATTTATATGGGGACAGTATTGGAAGAAACTAGTAACTGGTTTTTGGTACAGTGGAGAAGCCAAAGGAATCCTCTTCCAGACAGAGCCAATGCTTTGTGTCCACTCTTGTTGTTCTGGCCCATGTAGTTCACAAAAGGGAGAAAGGGAAAAGCTCTTGTCCCCCAGCACATACACAGTATAAGCTTGTGACCGTACCAATGCAGTAAGAATAATATAACCTTCCCAATAATCACCCTGTCATCAAACAGCTAGTAATGACAGAAAGAACAAAAATACTGGCCACCCATGCAACAAGAATCATTGTTTCTAACTCTATGGCTTCATGACGGACTTGAGATTGTTAGAATGTAATTGGAAGTAATTATGTATTGAATGCAACAGGAAACAGATGTCTTCTTTCTAAATAATTACAAATTGCTTTTTCATAAGGCTCCAAATGCCACTCCCTGAAGTACCAAAACCACTTAGATTGACTGGAAAGTTTCACCCAAACTATTTGACAGATGAATATTCAATAAGCTTCAGTATGGGGAGAAAAGGATCAAATTAGGGGTTATAAAGATTTGATCAACCAATGGTTTTGATTATGTAATTTTTTGAGATTCTAAGCATATTTTTATGAAGTTAATTTATAGCCAGTTCTTCACAATTGCTGTAATTCCTGGTATGAATTATTTGCAAATCCTAAAGTAGTGGCTACCGTACAACATTAACTTAAAGCACTCTGCAGAAGTGTGAGTGAATGCAATGTAAAGTCAGAGCCACATTCACAAGGAAAATATTTTGCTGTTTGGACAGAGACACCTTTCACCTCCATGTATAATCAGTCAGTGAGTTGAGGATAAGAATAAAGAGATTATTCTCCATCCTCACACTGCAGGAACTCAGTCTTCACTTCATGAGAGGACATCCTTTATGTATTTTCTAAAATAATACTAAAATAAATTGAATTAATTTTACATTATTGGGCAAGGCCTTAACAGTAATCTGCTCAAAGACTCCCAGACTTAAAGGGCTTCTTGTCTAGGTCAGCAGTAGCAGTAGCAGCAAGTGTGAGTTAACTCAGAAAATGGCAATTTCCTGTCAAGAGCCCTCCAACAAATGTCGCTTTTATATCTGGCAAAGATCACTAGGCCCCAGTGTTTTGAGTTCAGCATGCTTAAGCACTCTTCATCAAACCGGATGTAGAGTGTGAAAGGTGATTCAGGCAGCATGGGCAGGCATCCGCCCAGATGGCTATGTTTCGGACACTCCAACAAGGCTGAATAGATGCTTCATTGGGTGAGTTAATAGTCAGGCAGGGGCCAATGAGTACTTTAAAAATATTGTCCTTCAATAGTCTCTTCACTGAAGGGAAAAAGAAGTCACTGACTCATTTGCGAATAGCTGACCTACCATTACAAAACTTTCCATCTTGCATTCAGTCATAACAGAATTTATTGTAAAATACTAGACATTTACAGTCCATGTTATTTTCAAGCAATTATTCTTTTTACATTCATTACACATTCATAAACACAGCTGCATCGAGTGTGCTTGATGAAAAGGAAAAGCAGTGCACTGTATCCTGTCTCCTCGTGCACAGCCATTAGCTCTGCCTTCTTAGTAAGCCTTAGCATGGCCTCTTGACTGCAGATAGGAGAAGGATTATCTTCCCTTTTCAAGGAATTATGAAGTTTATTCTGTGAGACAAGGCTTCATTCCCCTAACAGCACAGGTGTTGTGGTTCCAAACTACCAAAAAGATGTCATGTGGCTTCCCCACATAATGCCGTTTATGACCAGGAGATCCACCATAAGATTCCCATAGTTCATTTTATTCTTCTTGCTCATAGATGAAAGTTTTGCAGTCTGCAAATTATCAAGTAGCAAATTATCCCAGTTGAAGCTGGATTTTTCTCTTGGCATTTGTAGGGGGTGTGAAAGCAAGTAATTCTCAACCTCAGTTGCCAGCAAGTAAGTCACAACCTCAGTTTCACAACCTCAGAGGAAAATTGCACTGAGTCAGGATAGCAATGGATTCCCTTACTGTTAATGACTGAGTAGGTCAATTATCACATAGGAAAGGAGACAAGTGATAGTCATTGGTGTATTATGGCGAAAGTCTAGATTAATCCTGTCTTTAATACAAGAATCTACAGTGACTTCAGGTATAGATCAATGGATAATAAAGACAAAGACCATGATAACTGGTATCAGGTAAAACAGTACTGAAGACAAAGAAGAATGCTTCTAGATTGGCTCACATCTTGCAGCTCCACAGGTGGCATACAGAAAACAGAAGGTTAAAAATGTATTATTTGTGTGGTGCTGTTTTTTGCCAATGATGCATCCTGATCCTGACTCCTACCATCTCAAAGCATTTTGTACATATGAGATCAGCCAGGAAATCCAAGTTATGGATTTGACAACTGTGGAAAGGGACTTTTATTTAACTTGAGCCAACCTAATTAATGGATGACATCACGTAGCAGGAGGAAGAGCCATCTTCTGAGAACTGCTTATCTTCTGTCTTAAATATTTACCTTGAGTTTTGACAAATTCTTCCAGTGGCTATAGACAGAAGGAAGATGAGTCACTTTTATTAGATGCCTGACATTTTAACAACTAAAGTTAGGTGAGATGAATGCAACTCCAAAGCTGTAGTGAATCACAAGACAACTTGTTTCCTCTGTATTCATTACGGTGAGAGTTTTGTTCATGGCAATGTTCAGGCAAAGGCAGTTGGCAGGCACTGGCATGAAAATTACTTTCAATTATTGTCAGTGCAGACCAGGAAAGGAACATCCTAACTTTATTAGCTTTTCTCCCAAACATTAAAAACATGAAATTTGCTCAACTTTTTCTGGAACCTCTTATATTTACTTAGAATCTTTGAAGCCTGTTTGTCTTTTGGTAGAGTGCCTTGTCCTTAATTAATAAATTAAATGAGAGAACCATGATCTTAAATCAAATCACCTAATTTAAAACCTCAGAGCTTGAGTTTCATTGCTGCTTGGCACTGGCAACTTTTATCTTCAGCAAAAGCTTCTGGAAAATCAACAAGTCTGAAAACTTGAGTCCTCTGCAAAGGAATATAAGGCCTTCTGTGATCAGTTCCTAAGGTCTGCTGAGTTTTCCTACTGAAAAGCCTTTCTCTGGGGTGAATACCTAAATGGGGACTACAGGAATTCTGGAAAGGGCTTTTTACAAGGGTATGTGGAGAATAATGATAAGGGGTATTGGCTTTAAACTGAAGGAGGGGGGATTTAGGTTAGATCTTAGGAAGGAGTTTTTCCCTCTGAGGGCAGTGAGGCCAAGGCACAGGTTGCCCAGAAAAGCTGTGGCTGCCCCATCCCTGGCAGTGTTCAAGGCCAGGTTAGACAGGGCTTGGAGCAACTTGGTCTAGTGGAAGGTGTCCCTGCCCATGGCAGGGGATTGGAGCTAGATGCTATTTAAGGTCCCTTCCAACACAAACCATTCTATGATTCTGTGAAGATGGAAATTTAGATGATCTTGTATAGACTCATTGCCAGTGTTACCATTACAGCTTATTCTGATAGCTGTATTAGCAATACCAGTTTAAGTGTTGACATTCCAGTATGATGCTGCTATTTGCCAGCCTGTTTCAGCAGCTGATTGCACAGGTAAATCCAGTCTCTATGGCAATGAGAAGTACATGCTAAATATCATATCATACAGCTTTGATATCCTTCCTCTCATCTTCTAACTGGCCTGTCTCCCCTAGGACACAATGGAATGTGTGTGGATGCTAAATCACTAACTATAGTAGGTTGGTCAAAAATAGTCTTCTCTTTCTTCTCTCTAATTAGGAGTGTTTAGAGTGTGACTTTTGAGCTGCCTGAGGCTTTGTAAACTGTTTGAATATGTTTGCCAAGGCAGGGCTGCCTTCCTGGCTGTGGTTTGAAGGGAGTCAGCAGGAACTCCTCACAGAGACATTGCTGTAATTGCCTTGGGCTTATGCAACAGCTGCTTATGCAACTGATTAACTGCAGCCCCATCCGGCAGTGGGGTAATGTAACAAGACCCTTTGGGAATCACTGTCATCTCCCTCCTAGGAACAACTACAGCAGCTCTTCTCTCCATGATCCTCCAAAAGATGGGGAAGGGATTTCACAGTCCTCAACCATATAAAGTTTTTGGCACGCAGCTTGCAAGGCTTGTAAGCATCAGAAGAGGTGATAGTCCTAACTTTGGTGAAATACTGTCAAACAACCCAAGAAGATGAAATTTTCAATTATGACCCTTTCTGTAGAAAAGGTATAAAGGTGTAAAATGCAGAACATCTGAAGACACATGGCTGGTCAAGGGGAACATGGATCCTAGCAGTCTCTGTGATGCAGATGGATAATAGGATTGCAAAAGAAGGAGAGCACAAGGATGATCTATTCCTGTAAGGCAACAAGAGAAATATATCTTAAGCAAGCACTCTTAAGCAAAATTTACTTCCTGTTGCTAGGCAGCCTGTGGCTATAGAAAGCAAAAGCTGTTCTCTGTTTTCCTGCCTACTCTTCCTATCCTCAGCACATCTTCTCGTAAGTGGGAGGCATTTGTTGAGCTTCTTTGATTCCTAGTTTCCAACTGTTGCTGTGAACAGCTGGGGAATAGATTCTTCTTCTGCCCGCCTCTTTTCATAAGTTCTTCAATTAGCTGCCTGCTCTGAGGCCAGACTATAGTATTTTTCTGCAGAAACTGGCAGGATGGCTTACGAATGTTTAAGAGGAAAGGAACCTTTCCAGTAATAAAGATCTTTTACTCTCCTCCCTCAAAACTGAGTTGAGTCAACAGGAGTCGGGACATTTCATACTGGTTTTTTCTGAAGAGCACATTTTCAAGTAAAAGCAGTGAGAAAAAGATAAGATGAATGAAACTTATCTTTCTGCTCCCAGATACACCTGCCAGTGCATAGCCCTTTGATAAATTATGCCAATATTTACGTGCAGTGATCACCCTCACATTGGTTTGACTGCAGGCACTAGTCATCTGATATTCCACCTTCAGTATGCTACCTACTTGTTGGAGATCCATTAGTTCATATGATTTTGGTTTTGTTAGACACAGCATTGTGACACCACCAGCCCTTATTTTAACATTAAGTATGTGGTAGATAATGCTTTGTTTTTCTTTGCTTTTATTGTAGTACCCTTTCAATAGCCCAACATCAAGAATGGAGCCCTGTCTGATGAGCAGTACTCCAAGGCTACATCCCACACCAGTGACTCCTCGTTGGCCGGAGGTCCCGGCCGCAAACTCCTGCTACACAAGCCCATCCATGCACTCCACAAGATATGGAAATTCTAGTGACATGTACACCCCCTTGACTACACGCAGGAATTCTGAATATGAGCACATGCAACACTTTCCTGGCTTTGCCTACATCAATGGGGAAGCTACCACAGGTTGGGCTAAATGAAAATGACTGGTATCAGCTAAGCCCATCTACTTAAAAGAGTTATAAAAACTTCATGTTATGTGGGAGTTTTCATGGACATTCTTCAAGGGAGGTGAAGATGGAAAAGATCCTGGGCAGATAACTGTAGTTCATATTGTGGGCAGATTGCAGACCAGTATGACTGAATGTTCCTGTAGCTGAAAAAGAGTTTTGTTCTATTCTAGACCACTTCTGGGGCCAATCTGTGCCTTTTTTAATTCTGGCATGTGGGCCAACCCTGTGTGATGTCAGTTTGAGTGAGCCCTCTCTTATTGACAAATGTTAATGAGTGTTACAAAAAAAGTACCAGAACAGGACCTATTTATAATTCTAATTGAAGACAGGAAATTCACCCTCAGCAAAGCTCTGTCATCTGTTCTTCTTTTAAGCTCTTAATGCATTCCTTAAAAAACCATTCTGCCAAGTCATCACTTCTTCGTATCAATTCCTTTATCTGGCTCCTTAAAAGAGATGTGGTATTGTAGGTTTCAGTTTACACCTAACTTTGTATATTGATGCACCTTTCTCTGGATCCACTAAGTTTGATCTTTACACAAGAAAAGACAAGACATGTAGCATTGAATTATACACTGCCTTAAGTTGACTATTGTTCTTATTATATATGTATTTGAGTTAAGTTTGCACAATCTGGAAAAATCTAACTTCTCTGGTCAGAAATGACAAGGTAAAGAAGGGACTTGGGGACTGGGAAGACTTGGGATTCAGAGCCACGTATGTTAAATATGATGATATGAAGCAATTATGTAAAGAAAATGACAATGCAAACATGATTATCACTTAATTACCTATTGACAGGTATGAAATTATTCTCTCAGTTCCTTCACGTGGTATTAATTCTATATACTTCTACAAAATCAAAATTCAAAGCTGTGCCTTTGAACTTATTCTGTACTGTGTATGTGTGGAAAAATGTATTGTATTTTGGGGAGAAATTTTCTTAGACATTTTCTGTCAGATTTCTAGCTATTTGTGAGGTTTTGTTAGATTTTATTAACATAGCTTTTTCTTCTGTATTATAAAATGCACCAAGCAATTATGGTGGACCTATTACCCTATGGGTAAGAAATAAATAAATGGAAATATGACATCAGACATTTCAGTAATGGTTCTGTAAATAAAATCTTTGATAGCACCCAGTGTGATGATAACCATGTTTATGAAATGGACATAAGTGTTATTTGTACAGTTGTGCAAGGTATATGAGAGATTTTCACACTCAAATAAAGTTCTTGAAATTAAATAGATGGCATTTAAATTTACTTAAACACAGAAACTTCTGCAAGCTGCAAACCTTCAGAAAATCCTAAATGTGACTGCTTTTATTCAACAAAGAGCTTGAGAACGTACATAACTGACAGCAAATGAGTAGCCTAACATCTGTGCTTGTGGCTACAAACTGCTCAAGGCTGGGACTGGATAGATGACTCCAGATGGCTTGGCGTAAGCTCTGCTGCTGTTGCTCACCCAAGCCATTGTATTCACTGGAGCAGGTAAGATGTGTTCTCTTCTTTACAGTACCTTGTAACAAATGTGTTGCCACCAGAATACTGGAAATGGAAAAGTCATTTTTCCTTAGGTAAGTAAATGAAGTGGCAAAATTCTCAGGTGTTGTGTATTTGCTAGTGGGTAAAATGGAGAGAGTTTGGGGTCTGAAGTAGCTAAAGGAGCTACTGGAAATCTGCAAGGGCTGAGAGAGGAATGATGTTCCAGGCCAGGTTTGGGAAGTGTTCAGGCTCTTAAATATGCAGCCGGAGACCCAGAGGGATTTTCAGAAAACCATCAGGAGCCCATCTCCACACCAATGGACATGATGAAAATCTTGTTTCCTCAGTTAGTGTCACAGACCTTCTGAAACTTTTCTCCCTTAGCTGCTGTTATTACCCAAGATACCTTTACTTTTCACTTTTGTTAAGGACAGGGAGATAAGGCTTAGGCTAACTCATCTAGTTTATACTTATTCATGTTATCTTCAGGCAAAGTTGTCTACACATGAAGAAAGCAAGTTATCTGAGGAAGTTTTTTTTTAGCAGTCAGTCTTTAGCAGATGGAGTTTTGGTGTGTTTGAGACCGATGTCCTGCATTGCATTTTGTTATTGAAGATGCTTAAATCAAAGCATTGATTCTGGCCTAATAATTAATAACAAGCATAGAAATATCTGCCTCATCAAGACTGAGAAATATGTATGAGAAAGGCACTAGAATAGAAAAATCCACTTTCTTTTCCCCAGTGAATTTCAGTTTTCTGTACTGCATTGCATCTGACACGAGCCCACTGTGACCCTGTTCACTCATTCATTATTGCTGGAACATCGATCAGCCTCCCAATGGACTGTTGACCATGCCTTGCCAACAGGACCAGAGGCATTGGCAGGATGTTTGTGTGAAAAAAGGACCATTAACTCAAAGCTGGGTCTTTGGAAGGATTGAGATGGGGATGGAGATGAACCCCAGCACCACTTGATGGAAGCCAGAAGCACTTCCCACATTTTTTACAATACCTGTTAAACTAAACAAAGTCTAATCCCCTTTGACTGAAAGAAAGGAGAAGATGAGACTATTTTAGCAAAATATGCCATATCCTTCAATATGTTTAGGGACAATTCAGTAACTCTGACTTCAAGAGCTCAGGAAGAAAGTTCAGGAAGGAAGATTGGATACTGGGCACAGTGTCAGCACCAGACTCTCTGAGCTAAGAAATGCAACACTGTGCACAAAATCCTGGGAGAGGCAATTTTGACCAACAGCAGCACCACAAGACTGTTCTAAAAGAGCCACAGTCAGATGGGGCTTTGAAAGGCTTTTGCAAGAGAACCTCCACAGTCTTTCTTTTCCTTTTCTTTAATTTTTAATTTCTTTATTAACTTTATTGATGCCACAGGAGTCTGAACATGCACTTCCAGCTACCTTTGAACTGCTTCTTGATGAAGGCTCTGAAATTTAAACTGCATGTTCCTGGGTAGCAGTATCTAGATTATCAAACATAACTCTACAGAGGTTGCCATCCCCATCTGCATCAGAAGCGCCGCAAGGGAAGGCAGGCCCCCTCCTTGACCACAGGTTTGAACTCACTATATTAATACACACTGCTGCAGCTTTCAGGTCACAGGGATTTAAACCAAGCGGTGAAGTGCAGTAGCTCAGGAGAGGATGATAACCTCTGGGAAGAATGGCAGGTAAGGGGCAAGAACCTCTTAAACCATCCTAGTACGAAGTGCCAAAGTCAGAGTCTGTACAAACTCCTGAGTCAGGGTCTGCAGCCTTCCCTTGACCACTGTTACTGAAACTGCTGCTTCTTGACTAGCCACATATTTATGGGTATATAAAGTAAAAATGGAGTTTAAATAAAAGACTATAAATGCCAAAGCGTTCAGTATCATTTTCACATTATTTTCTTTTCTCTTTCTTTTCTGTTTTCCTTTTTTCTTCTTTTTTTTTCCTTTTTCCCTTTCTCTTTCCTTCCCTTGTCTTCCCCCTTTTTTCTTTCTTCTTTCTTTTCATTTTCCTCATTTTTTCCTTTTTCTGTTTTCCTTTTCTTTTTTATTTTGCTTTTTTCCTTTTTCCTTTTTTTTTCTCCTTTTGTTTTCCCTTTCTCTTTTCTCTGCTTCTTTTTTTTTTTTCTTTTTTCCTTTTCTTTTTTTTTTTGTTTTTTTGCTTTTTTCTTTTTTTTTTCTTTTTTCCTTTTCTTTTTTTTTTTGTTTTTTTGCTTTTTTCTTTTTTTTTTCTTTTTTCCTTTTCTTTTTTTTTTTGTTTTTTTGCTTTTTTCTTTTTTTTTTCTTTTTTCCTTTTCTTTTTTTTTTTTCTTTTTTCCTTTTTCTTTTTTCTTCTTTTTTTTTTTTCTTGCTAATTTTCTATCTTCTCACAACAAATACATATTTTATTAAAAGTGTGATCTTTTTCATGGGCTAAAGCATAAGAAAAGATAGATGTATGTAATATATTCCACACAATATATTGTAATATTATCTATTACAGCATAACTGACATATATATAATATTTTTAAACAGCTGTACACACACACACACATGCATGTATGTCTGCATATAAAAATCCATTACAATGCTTCAAGATTTTTCATTACCAGGTAGAAAAAAGACTCAGCGGGGGAAGAGCTGTGAGAACTCCATTCACTGGCATGAATCCTGTTTTTGTCAGGCTACCTCTTGCTGCTAAGGTCACTACCCTCTGACAAAAATGGCCTCTGACCTCCCCGGCCCCACAGTTCTGTTGTGACTGACCCTGAAACCCATGAAATTCAGGGGCAGACATTGCTTTGGAAGGTTTAGATAAAGCTGACTAACATGGGAAGGGCTCATGGTATGCACCCATCTGAAAAGGTCTGGCAATCCTTTAGTAGAGGATGCAATTTATTCTGTCCCTCTCTTTCATTCAAATCCTAATCCTTCATATGCTACATAAAGTGGAAACTAAACTCACCAATGATGAATAACAAGGTGCCTTAAAAGGGCAGTACGAGTTTCCTAGTGTTTATTTTTTAGGGTTTTTTTAATTAAAAAATAAATAAATTGGCTATGTACAAGTAAAATGGGTGTTTTGCTGTGCTGTGAAGGAAATCTAGGAAATCACATGCATTATTATTGAGTTATAAACCCAACAAGCAAAGGATTAACAAGAGGAATTCCAACAAGAGGAACTGGAGATGTGTGCACATCTCCAGGGGTATGATATAATAGGTATCACAGAAACATGGTGGGATGTCTCCTAAGACTGGAGTGTTGGAATGGAATGTTACAGGCATTTTAGGAAAGACAGGCACGGCAGGCAGGGAGGGGGAGTTGCCCTTTATGTTAGGGATAGGCTGGAGACTATGGAACTCTCTCTGGGGACAGGTGAGCAGTCAACAGAGTGTTTGTGGGTCAGGGTTAAAGGGAGAACAGCAGTGGGAGACGTTATTGTGGGGATCTGTTACAGACCGCCTGACAAAGAGGACTCTGTGGATGAAGCACTCTACAGAGAGACAGGAAAAGCCTCACACTCACAGGTCTTTGTTCTCATGGGGGACTTCAACCACCCAGACATCTGTCGGAGCAACAGTGCGGCCCGGCGCAAGCAATCCAGGAGGTTCCTCGATTGCGAGGAAGACAACTTCCTCCTGCAATTAATAGAGGAGCAGACAAGGAGAGGTGTCGTGCTTGACCTCGTGCTCACCAACAGAGAAGGGCTGGTTGGAAATGTGACAGTCCAGGGCAGCCTTGGATGCAGTGATCATGAGATGGTAGAATTCGAGATCCTCAGGACAGTGAGAAGAGCGTGCAGCAAGCTCACTGCCCTGGACTGCAACAGAGCAGACTTTGGTCTCTTCAGGAACCTGCTTAGTAAGGTTCCATGGGATATAGCCCTAGAGGGCCAGGGGGCCCAAGACTGTTGGATGATGTTCAAGGATCGCCTACTACAAGCTCAGGAGTGTTGCATCCCNACTTTGGTCTGGAACCTGCTTAGTAAGGTTCCATGGGATATAGCCCTAGAGGGCCAGGGGGCCCAAGACTGTTGGATGATGTTCAAGGATCGCCTACTACAAGCTCAGGAGTGTTGCATCCCAACTAGAAGGAAGTGCAGCAGGAGGGCCAGGAGACCTCCTTGAATGGATAAGGACCTGCTGAGAAAAATTCAAAGGAAAAAAGAGGCTTATAAAAGGTGGAAGCAAGGACAGGCGCCCTGGGATGAATACAGGGATGTTGTCCGGGAAGCTGGGGACCATGTAAGGGAAGCTAAGGCCCAGTTAGAATTAAACTTAGCAAGGGATGTTAAGAATAACAAGAAGGGATTCTGTAGGTATATTGCAAATAAAAGACAGACAAAGAACAACTTAGGCCCCCTCCGGAAGCTATCGGGTGAACTGGCTATGCAGGATTTGGAGAAGGCTGAGGTTCTGAACGACTTCTTTGCCTCGGTCTTCAATGGGAAAGGCTCTGACTGCACCAACCAAGTGTTGAAAGGCAGGTGCAGGGACTGTGAGAATGAAGACCTTAGGCCCACTGTAGGAGAGGATCTGGTTCGAGACCATCTTGAGAACCTGAACGTGCACAAGTCCATGAGACCTGATGAAATCCATGCACGGGTCCTGAAGGAGCTGGCAAATGAAGTTGCTAAGCCGCTGGCCATCCTATTTGAGAGATCATGGCAGTCAGGTGAAATTCCTGAAGACTGGAAAAGGGGAAATATAACCC
>NDXB01018589.1:4904-20219 GCA_002631895.1 Agapornis roseicollis
TACATTGCTAAAAAAAAAAAAAAAAAAAAATCCTTATGGATCACAGAATTCTTTTTAGAATCTGCTTCACTTTAATTCTTGCCAGCCATCAATCATCATAAAACCACTGGGTACTGCACCTGCTTCCATCAAGGTTTTGCAAACAGAAACTTGTGCTTTTTAAGCAGATTTGACACTGAATCCACTTTTTGAGTCACATTTCAAAAGCAAATCACACATCTGTAAAAGAAAAAAAAAAAAGAAAGAAAAAGAAAACGCCACAAAACAGACTCTGATAGTGTAATTCTTCACTGTTTTCCTATTATGGCTCACTCTCGCAGGCAGCTTGCAGTGGATTGCTGATGCTTGACTCAGAAGCAATACTGCAGCAGTCAGCCAGCATTGTGGGTTATTTTACCCATATTTCAGCCTCTGCTTGAAGCACAGAAGATTTCTGTTAGCATGTTATGTGGTATTTGTGATGGGTGCACCAGGAGAGTGCATGCTCCTGGTCCCAAGATGCTGCAAGGGCACAGCTCTCCTATACATGGTAGGTCATTTGGTATCTTCACACTGTCATGTTCAGCAGCAAGGCCAGGCACAACCCTATTCACCCACAGCACCCTATTCAAGGTGTTTCCAAAGGGCTCTGCAGCCACTAGGTCTCTCCCAGGTGTCCCCAGTTCAACCTCGCACCCCTGAGGTGGCACTTGCAGGCACCCACTGATGAAGGACATAAACATTGGGATGTGGCACAGCTGGAACAGGGTCAGGTTCCAAAGACAGACAGAGATTTACCACTTTCAAGTGCCACAGGCTGACAGCCAAGCGTTGGTTGAGTGTCCTCGGGGAAGAGAAGGGAGAAAGCATCTCCATGGTGCAACCACCACAAGCCAGCACCCTGTAACACAGTGCAGAGGCTGCAGTGGTTTTAGTGGTGGGAAAACAACGCAGCGCTGACTGACTGCAGCACCTTTCCGGCACATAACGTGACACTGCAAACTCCAACTAAGCGACCTAGCTCACAGGGACAACGCTCACATCTCCACCTAATAACTTCTCCTAAGCCCGCCCCGCCGCCATCTTGCCCGGGCTCCCGCCCCTTGCACTCCATTTCCCGGGAGGCCCAGCGGCACCACGGCGCTGAGGGAAGGCGGCGGCGGAGCAGAAGGTACTGGCGGCAGGCTCCGAGCTTCGGGCCGGAGTCCCTGCCCTGAGCCCCTTCTCGCCCGCGGCGGCTCCGTTCCGCTCCTCAGCGCGGCTGTGCACTTCCTGCAGTCACCTCTGGGGAGGCCTAACGCGCCCGCACCGCACCGCACCGCGTGCGGCCAGTGTACAGCGGGTGGAACAAGGCCCGGGGAGGGGAGTTTAACACTGCACTCTTTGTAGCGGCAGTTAAATACTTGCTTTTCTCACAGCAGTCATCGTTTGTCTATGTATACTACATATATATACATATACATATGTATATATCCTTTGAGAATGTATTTCTGCCTTGCCTACAAGATGAAGGACTTAAGTTAAAACGTGAAATAGATCTGTGAAGAACAGAATGTGTAGCAACATTAAAACTCTGATTGATTTTAATGTGTATATTTACAATGTGTTTTATAGGTCACTTTCCTTCTATAGTGCCCAAGGAAAGAGGATGGAACCAGAGAAGGCTCCCAAGCAAACAGTCCTCATCACTGGAGGAGGTGGCTATTTTGGCTTCCGGTTAGTACATTAAGTAATTATTACACTTCAGAATAAATGTAAAAGATTGCAGCTTGCAAGGTAACAAAATCCATCTGTAAAAGAGAAATCTGTGGGACTAAAACGCCTGCTCCAGTTCACCCTATCTTCTGATGATCTCAGTTTTAAACAAACATGTTCTACTGTTTCCACCTGCTTTAAGTAAGTATGCTATTCTGTTTCCAAATGGCAAGAATCAACTGACTTGCAGACACTTGCCCCTCTGGTCACCTTTGTAATGGGAATTTAAATCACTACCTTTCAGCCTACTCTGCAGAGCAAGGCTACACCTATATATGCAGACTCTTCTTTAGATAGTAAGCCATGGCCTGCACACATGTGCTTAGCTATATGGATTAAATACTCCATCTGCTCTCTACTCTCAAGGATATATTCATTTTCATGGACAGTGTTGTTTTAGAGTTAGAGTTGTTAATAAGGGATGTATTTCAGTGACATCCATTTTCACCTTACTGCAGATAGCTCTGCACACCATGTAAAGAAAAAACCCTACTTTGAGCCTTAGACTGTATTCTGGAGTATTTTCAGAGTTATAACCACTTACACTGGTGTGAGAGATTACAGTTATGACTAAAAAGTAAATTTCAGGGCGGGGCTTGGGTGGCAGTCTCTCAAGACCTGACTTCTGTTTGGCTTTTTCTTCCACTGTCTCCCCTTTAAACACTATAAAAATACAGGTTGTGGGAAAGGAGTACCGGTTTTATACTATTTGTCAATACCTCCATTTACTCCATTATTGGAGTAAAACCTAGACATGTGACTAAGTATTCAGACCAGCATAGAAGCATCTTATTCATTTCTTTTCCCCCATCAATTTCAAACACAACAGCAAAGACCAACCTGTTGTTGTGGCAGAATTGGGATGGCACAAAAGCAGTAAGATAAAAACAGCAAGATTTAAACATCTGGCTGCAGGTTTACATCTGAAAGGCGTGCTGTTGCTGATCTTTTGGGAACAGAAGCAAAGAAATAACATTTCAGTTACTTTTATGATTTTTCCTTTACAGCAGTTCTGACTTTTTTTTTTTTCCTCCTTTTCTCTCCAAAGTCTTACGGATCATGAGAAGTTCATTCAGTACCTGAAGTATTACAGTTGAATCTGTAGTAGGTGGCTGAATATTTAAGGCTCCTATCAGAAAAAGAAGGGAAAAAAAGAAATCAATATCAAAATACTAAACAGTTTCACCTCCAGGTTAAATATGTCGTGCATCATTGTGCTAGGTATACTAACATATGGTTTCTATCATGTTTTAGTTTAGGCTGTGCCATACACCAAAAGGGAGTAGACGTGATTATCTTTGATGTCATGAAGCCACTTCAAACTGTGCCAGAGGGAATAAAGTTCATGCAGGGGGATGTCCGTTGCCTGTCTGAAGTGAAAGAGGCTCTTAGAGACGTAATCTGTGTATTTCATATTGCTTCCTATGGAATGTCTGGCAGGGAGCAGCTGAACCGAAAACTTATAGAAGATATTAATGTAAAAGGGACAGAAAATGTCATCCAAGCCTGCAAGAGCACAGGAGTGCCGAATCTGGTTTATACAAGCACATACAACGTGATATTTGGAGGCCAGATCATAGAAAATGGGGATGAATCTCTGCCTTACCTACCTCTTCACCTTCATCCAGATCACTACTCCCGGACCAAATCTTTAGCTGAAATGAAGGTGCTGGAGGCAAATGGTGCTAAGCTTGGAAATGGGAAAGGTGTACTAAGGACTTGTGCTCTCCGACCAGCAGGCATCTATGGGCCTGGAGAACAAAGGCACCTTCCAAGAATAGTTAGTTACATTGAAAGGGGACTGTTTAAATTTGTATATGGAGATCCTTTTAGTTTAGTAGAGTTTGTACATGTAGACAATCTGGTTCAGGCTCATATTCTTGCCTCTGAGGCCCTCAAAGCCAACAAAAAGCACATAGCTGCAGGCCAAGCCTATTTTATTTCAGATGGCAGGCCTGTAAATAACTTTGAATTCTTCCGCCCACTGGTGGAAGGCTTGGGTTACAAATTCCCAACCTGTCGTCTTCCTCTCTCCCTTGTCTATTTTTTTGCATTCCTTACGGAAGTGGTTCATTTTCTGGTAGGCCATGTTTATAATTTTCAGCCCCTCCTCACTCGCACAGAGGTTTACAAAACTGGGGTCACGCATTATTTTAGCATGGAGAAGGCCAGAAAGGAGCTGGGGTATGAGCCTCAGCAATACAGCCTGAATGAAGTGATTGAGTGGTTCCGATCTCAGGGGTGCGGAGCAAAGCCAAGAAAATACACTGTTAACCATCTTGTGAGGGATGGAGCACTGCTTGTGCTGCTGATTGCGGTGGTGGTCTCGTGGTTTCCGTCTGTGGTTACATTTTCACTCTGAAAGGTGAAGTGCTGAGAGCAGAGGACAGAAATTAGTTGTGTTCTCTGAGTACTCTTGGCTTTGACAGGAAATCAGAATAAAAAAATCAACCACATATTTGTGTCATTCAGCTAAATATCTTTAATAGTTTTATCCCCAAAGAACAGAACTGCTGCATACAAAGGTGTAATTTTTATAAATAATTCCTCTCCAAAGTTAAATTGATCAGATCGCTAACATCATGAAGCTCAGTATTACAGTAACAGCATTTTATTCCAGGTACGACAGCACACTACAGTGAATAGAACATCCCCAGACTGACCCTTCTTTTTCCCTGGTGGGATAATACTCTTGATCCATGCCCTTTATTCCTAAAGAGTTTGTGCTACATGATCCAGAGAAAAATAAACTTATTCTTCGATCACATTCCAAAACCAGATTCTGCTTTAAAGCTTGAATGTATATATGCCTAACCAAGATTAACTGATAAACAACGAGACAATAAATAAAAGCATTTGTTATTTTTTTTTTTAAATGAGTGCGTTCTGGTGTGTTTTCTGAGTTACCTCTGTGGTATCTAATGACACTTCTCTAAAACACACAAGTGTTAACCTAAGTTAGAAGAAAGTATTTGAAGCAGCACAGATCTGCAGGTTTTTCTAACAGTAAAATATGCCTGTTTAAAATAAATGAGCCAGCTAAAGTGCATTCATAAATAAGACCTATGATTTTCCCCAGGATTATTGAATGGTTAAACAAATAATCCATCAAAGACATTCAGGAAGTGAATACATTCATGTTCCACTGTTTATATAGCATTTTTAGCCTTTAATATACTTCTTTAACACCTGACACCATTTGAATAGAACTTCACCTTTCTCGTGGAGTCATGAGCACTTGAAATGACAATACTCATTTTCTATTCTCAAAATCTCCACAAAATTATAAGACCTTGTTAAGTACAGGTCACGACTGTCTCTAGCAACTCCCTTAACTCTTGTCAGTTTAATGTAAGAGAAACCACCTCAAAAATGTTAAATCATGAAATTGTTTTCCCTTAATCCATGAGCATTATGGTTTCGGTACTTCTTGGTCAAAGGACAGTCTTCCAAGAAGTTTACACTTCTGTTCAAACTTTAGCCCTTCCATTTTAATGGCTGAAACTACACCAGTCTTCAATGAATTTTGTCTTAAGTTGCAGTTACTCCCTTCTGTTAAGCTGTACTGTGATTTAAATGGGGAAGTGGAGAGACAGCCGGTAGTTCTACCACATCAGTAAAGGATTCTCAGGGAACAAAAAGGCCTGAATGAGAAACCAAGAGTCTGCTGCTATCCCATGTTTAAAGATGGAGGTTTATGTTAATGTATGTATGATGCCTGAAGACAGCATTGGTTTTTAAATAGTAAATTTTTTGACAATTTTACCTTAAAAAAAAAAAAAAAATCACTGTTGATAGCTACATGTTTTGGTTGCTTGAAATTTGACTTTCCTCCTTCCACCGGTATGTAAAGAAACCACCATGATAGAAAATAAACATAATAGCTTGAGGGATGACAGATCAAGAGAGAACTGAACCCATTTCTCCCTACTTCCAAACACCACTCCTCCTCCCCCAACTTTACATATACCTGCATAAAGAGCTTATGTGCCTCCAGCAGAGTGCGAGTGGCAGAAAGGCCACTTTCCAGAAGTCATTAATACACAGCATCATACTCTGGAGAAGAAAGAAACCTTTTTAATGAAACAGAGAAAAGACAGTCCTGACCCCATGAAAGCAGTGGACTGCTGCTGTCTTTCCAACAGGCCCTGTTTTTTTCAAGCAAAAGCCTCTGGGTTATTTTCCCCTTTTAAGTTCTCCAGTTTTGACCCAGTGTTATCAGAAATAGATGAGAAATTTTAATGCCAGCAGAAGCAAGAGACAAAAACAAAATGTGCGATAAATTGCACAAGCCTGGTGCACAGAGCCATAGTAACAGTATTTCATCCTAAGTCGTATAAAAATATGGGACATAACTCCTGTGCCCCAGAGGAGTTTCTTCTGCTATTTGTGATCTTTTCATTAAGTAAAACTCTTGCTATTGCCATTCATAATTAGCTCAGTGGTGGGGTTACTGAAAAAATCTATGAGAGGGTCCTAAACTTATGAAGCCTAAATTTACACTGTTGATACCAGCTGAGGTCAAAGCCCTGGACAGCTTTTTGGATACAAAGGAGAGGAACCTTCTAAGAAGACACCAGAAAAAAACCCTAAAAATTAAATGAAAACAGCCCAAAAATACCAGTACTCTCCAGAAGCTGACTCAACACATGAACATTTCCATTTCTGTGGAGTCAAGGACAGAACTTTTCACTGATAACAGAACAGAAGGCGTTATTTTGTCCTAACAGCCCACAACTTCCGCTGGAGTGCAGGATACTAAATCAGGTGCTTGTTAAGAGAAACAGGCAGCAGCTTGGCAATGGCCACTCCAGTCCCATCCACAGTGTGCTGGTATATTCATTAAATCCCCATCATTCAGCTGCACCTAGTAAAAAAACCGAAGTCCTGACTACAGCAGAGGTGAAGAATACTTTTCCTCTTTCCACAATAAAACCAGGAAATCTGTGGCTTAAGGATATACTTTATAATTGCTTGGAAATTACATATGTATAAAGCCAGTCACAGCTGTTCTATTTTAAGTATTTTACAACAAGAATTCTCTTGTCTTCCTGTTATTTATTCTGTATTCCTACTCCTGCATGAATAGCTGAGTAGATGAAGGTAATTAATTCAAGTGTTGTGTCTGCTTCCAAATTTTAATCTATTACCTGTTTCCCGCAAGTGAATTACCAGAAAGTCATCTAAAAACTGAAAAAATGGAACTAAAAATATAGCACAGCTTAAATTTTTCCTAGTCCTCAAAATTACTTAACAACTGACAAGTGCCTCTCTATAAAGAATGATGATGATGTTTTAAGAGTCTTTGGTCAGCTGCTTAACCTCACATACAGTGTGTTAAGGTAAAACTTTGCTAGATATACATGAACTGATTTTTCTAGTGTATAGTTTAATATATTTATTTTAGAAGTTTAAATATCAATCATCCATAAAGTAGACCAGATTTTATAGTGCCACCTCCTAACTGACTGAACCAAAATTTTCCTTTATTCCTATTTATCAATTTCCATACTTTCAACAATATAGTGGCATATTTATTTATGATGTGATCTTCAGAGAAAAGCATCCTGAATACTGATAATTTACACGTATTATAAAAGATCTGGGGATTTAACTGCAATTCAGGAGTACACAGATGTTAAGGGATCTGCTTCTGTCTTCTTTTAGTCAAGCTCACAATTCCCTGTTTTGCTGGTGTAACAGCTATGAACATAGAATAGCAATGAATGACACTGCGCTTAAAGTTCTGTTAAAACTAATAGCTGTGCATGTGTATAAATGCTGTTGTGGATCAGAACTGATGTGGCTCCCAACTGATTCTGAAGGTTCATTTTCTTTATATTAAAACTACTATTTCTAATGTCAATAAATGGAATTTCATTCTGGAAGAAAGACTGCAGATGGAAATACCAGAGCACAACCACAACAGAATTGAACAGCAGTACTTCAGTTTACATGCAGCATGCAGATCTTTACAACCAGTCTGAAGAATTCAAAGACAATTAATTGTTGGCACATAGTTAATGCCATCTCACCATCTAGAAGGTAGATGCATTGGGGTGGAAAAAAGGGAGAACATAGGCAACAAAACACCAGAATGAAGCAATTCTGTGGACTTCATATCATTACTCACAAATTCAAACATGACCTCCTAGATGACTTCAGCTGTAGATACCTCATATTGATTCCTGTTCAGTATGTGTATGATTTTTATCAAAAGATTGGGTTGGGGTTTTTTTCCCAATACTGCCAACAATTTAAAAAATCACAATATGAAGACCATATGCATCCAGCCAGCAGTGCTTCTGCCCATGTAACATTGGGACAGAAAGCATAGGGGCAGACATTTTATGGTGAACATCAAAATTAACATCCTTGAAATTACTACAAACTTAATCTTTACCTTGTTCAGGCTTTACTGATGGAATTGATATAAATCTGATGCTCACCACGGCTGAAGTTTCTATCTACCTATCACTGAAAAAAAAGTCGGTTCAGAGTTTCAAGTTAAACATGATATGATCTTTGACCTTTTCCTTCTGCCCTGCTTATTTGCAGCCAGATGAAGTGCAACAGTAACCATGTCTATGGAAACAATCAATAAGTCAGTTCATCTTAAAAACACCCAAATGCCCTTCCTCCAGCCACCAGAATACGCCAGCAGACCACTTTTCAGTAAGAAATGCCTCGAATGACTGGCAAAAAACATGAAATTCAATGCACAAAGCTTAAATAAAGAAGCACCTGGCATCATCCACAAACAATATTCAAAAACTATTCATTAAAAATAAGTTATTTTAAGGATTTAAAACTATATAAGAACAAAACAGTTTAACAGATACATCAAAAAAATTGTAAGTGATTTTGCTGCTAGATTATAAAACTAGCACACACATTCAGACCTTCTTTCGTATTAGAACAGTTTAGAACTGTGCAAGAGTTGCTAGAGTCTGCCCTGCTTAAGATTTGAGGGGTAAGAGTTTGGAGTTAAAACACAGAGTGCAAGAAACAAGAGAAGAATTATTACACATCAGTTGCAAGTCAACAAGAGTCAATGCAGTATTTTCCTTCTGAGTATGGTGTAATATCCTCCAGGGGAATGCCTTACTGTAAAATAAAATGCATTTCCACAAAAACTGAAGGAGTGCCACTTTTGACATCACATGTGTGAAGAACATGCACAGAACTTTCCAAAGGACTATAAAATGTGCTAATTTTTAAGTATTTGCACAGCAGCACCACAAGTAACTCCTGTGTTCATCACACAGTGGCTGTCCTGTGTCAGGAATATACATACCAACAAAAGAAGCCAGCACAAATGGACAATTTGGTTATGTCTGCCCTGGAACTGAGCTTAACAAAAAATCCCCACAAAAGGAAAGGAAAACTCCACACAGCAACAGCCCGAGCTCTAAGGTTTGATCTCCCTAAACTCTAGCATCTTGTAATCCCCCTGTCTTCTGTGATCAGTCCAAACCTAGATGGGACTCAGCTGTCTATAAATCCTGTCACACCTGGAGCAACAACCTCAGGACTTTCCAGACAAGACTTTGGGCAACCTTTTCTGATCAACACTGACAGTGCAGTGTTCTCACAACATTAAATGGGAATAGTGGAGTGTGTTGCATGAAATAAATAGCACAGGGCCTGATCATACAGCAAACTAACCTCATCCTGGAACATGCTACAAAATGCACACATGTGAAAGGTATCCCCACCTCAATGAACAGCAACTAGATCCAGACAAACCTAGCTTCATACAGCAGTCTAGCTTACAGCTTCTCCTCCCAAACCCACAGTTGATGTGGGTTTTAATTTCTTTAAGGAGGGGGGGGCTGCATTCATCTAATCCTCACACAGGTTAATCACAATGGAGCACTGAAGAGATTTCAGGCATGAAAAAGAAAAGCAGAGAATGGCTTTTAACTTTGCTCTTTTTTCAGTTGGGTGATTGGTAATTATTTTCTTAATAATAAAAAATATTACAGAAGCCACCCTACTGTGGGATACACCATTACAGCACTTTCATCTTTGAGACAAGACTGTCTTTACAGAGTAACTAAAACCTCTAGGGGGTTCCTCAAACCATCATCTGCGAATGCACAATGGCATCAATTAAGTGCCTCTTGGAACAACGCAAGTCATTTCAGCATGGGGAGCAAGAGCAACTGAAAATTGCTGAGGCAGCTTCGTCAGGCCATGAATCCCAAATCCATGCAAGTTTTCTGTGATCAGAGATACAGCACTGTGCACCATTTCATTCCTCAGGAAATCACTTAGAAAAACTTAACTCCTCTGCACACATTCAAGAGTTAAAGTCAAACATATAGATAGCAAAACTCCACCCAAAGCAAGCTGGAATTTGACAGTAGTAAGATAGTACTAGTAGAAAGAACCAACACATACACAGATTATGATAACTGCTGTTAAAATGTGTCATTGAAGGAAATTAGTTCTGCTTTAGCAGGAAAACACACTTAGCTAATCTAACATGTTTTCTCATCTGTAGGTCCATGTTCTTCATTTGATTAAAGTTGCAAGAACTATTATTCTTGGATTAGATACATTTTGGGAAAATTATCTACATTTACAGAACACTATCATTTGACACTATCGCCTAAGTAGGATTGTAAGATTAACAATTGATAGTTCATTAAAAAATTCATTTCTAAGCACATTAGCAGCTGAAAGGATTTGCAAAATGATGCTATTCCAAAGCAAATGCTTTCTAGAATTTGAAATACCTTTCCACAAAGTGATATTTCCTACTGCATACCATAAAACTTTTCCCTCCACTTCCTTAAGGCTGTGAACACAAGTTCACACATCATTGCCTTCTTAAGCCTTCACAGAGTTCAACAGGAAAAACACAACTACAGTCAGAAGACATTTCATTTCAATCAAATTTACATATTATCTAGGTCTCAAAAATGTAACAGAAAACTTTTAACAAGACACAATACAGTATGAGCTACCAGCTGCCCAAAGTATTTTATACAGTATCAGAAGTACTGTCTGCTGCCTCAGGCACAGTAACATACATGACATGACATTGCTGGTGCAGAAGTGCTTTTACAGCATTTAATAAATTAAAAACTGACTGCCAGTTAATCTTAAATAGCCAGGTGTGATTCCATGCATGCAAATTGTTATGAACATCTTATCTATAGCCTGCGTATACAAACAGAGTGGATGATTTATACTTGTACTTCAGGTATTGATAATGAGAAGCAAGGTTTATCCAACTGCATGCCCTCAAATTTTATAAATCTTGAACACACAGGAGGTCTGGCCTGCACAGGGGGTTTGCTTTGTACAGAATATTAGGAATTAAAACATTTTTTCTTATAACAAAAAATTGTTAGGGAAACCCGTCCTTCTGCCTCTTCTTCTTCCAATCATGCAGTGTGATGAGACTGCCATTAGGTAGTATGACCAGGATAAGTTAAATCTCTTCCTGAATTTTACCATAAAGTACGCATCAAAGAATGACTGCTTTAAGAGTAGAATTTGCTGTTACTGACTTTCTTCTCCTTTAACCTTAAGGGAAAAGAAAAGGAAAAAGTCAAGTCTATTAGGAATTTCTCAGAAGAAAACAGCCTACCAAAATCAATTTACTTAGATTTGAATGGCAGATTTTTCCCCTCAGTAAATGGGAGTAACCCAGTGATTCATGTACTGTTCGGCTCACATAAAAAAAAAAAAGTAAAACTATTTATAGAAAAGTCTTCCTCCCACCCCATCTTGAGATCTACTCGAGACTTCCTCCTGGTACATGAAGCCTCTGTCTGTCTCCCTCTACTCTGCTGCCAACTTTGGGTGTTGTGTGAAAGATCCTTCCTCTAGGTTCTGGATAATGGTCTGATACTTAACTAGCAATTCTGTTTTTATCTTACTTATGGTTTGTGTATCTGGAAGCATCTTCCGTTCCCACGTACCTAATATCCTAACAACATTTCCAGGGACATGACATTAATAGTGTAGAAGGAGAAAGGCAGCTTATTTATTTGGCTGCAAATACTGGAAAGCTGGAGAAAAGAGGGATACAAACTCATAGGAATACATATTTCACTGTGACCACAGAAACCAGTTTCACTCAGCAGACATTTCACAGCATCTGCTGGCCTCTAGTGGTGTGCAGCCCACCCTTGCTTTACGGCAGCCCTTCCTAGAGCTATATGCATTCTACCCTCACCACTCTTTAGATGCTCATTCTGATAAATCTGAGATTTCCTTACCATAAATCATGTCTTGACAGAGCTACCTTGGAAATGAGAATGATTATCCACCCACCTGCGGTTGCATGTGTCTTGATATATCTGTAGTTTGTGTTCATTCACACTGAATTCTTTCAATATAGCATCTCTGCTAGGATTCCTTGAATTCATATGGGCATCATAAAGGAACAGCTGGTTATTAAGCTCCTCCTGGCGCTTTCGAAGTTGCCGACATGAGGAGTAAAGCTCTTCCTCACTTTCCTTCAAAAGAACATTGGAAATCAGCATAACTTGTAAGACACATACCCAAAATTACATGGAATCGACATAGTTTGGGGGATTATTTTGTTTTCTTAAATATATTCCATTAGCTTTATAAAAATGTTATAAAAGTAGTTTTAAGTATTATTTAAAACATTTTAAGAAAGTTTTATAGAAGTATGTTTCTGTAATTTTTGCAGAAACAAACTAAGAAAGCACAAAAAAATGCCTCAGTCCAAAGCATGGCCAGCAGTACCCTCGAATGGGAGCATAAGGGACATTTCAGCACAAGTCATGAAACATGTATACCTAAACACTTCCACTGGAATATTTTTCCCTAAAAAAGCATGTCAGTCCACCGAGGAAAGGACAGCAAATGGTGTGTCATGATGGGGTACAGGATTATAGCCATTTTAAGGATACTTTTTTTTAAGTTTCTTTTTGACTCAGCCATCGTATTTGTGTATTATGCAGCATAGTAAAAATCCTGGTGTCTTCTTATTGAAAACTAGACTAAAGGTCTAAGTACTGACCAGTAGATGGGACCTCTATGAACAGCAAGTACTTGGAGGATCAAGAAAAAAGGAGAGATTCTGTGTTTCTACGTAGCTATGGCAATTCAATAATTGCAGAGGAACTAAGTATGAGGAATCATGTGCAGCAATCAGTTTCTGTTGCCGCATACAGCCCACAGTTGGGTCTCCAAATATTCCACAAGCATAAAATATAATCAGTATGATTCCATTTGTGACTTCAAATTATTTTAATACTTCAACACTTCGGATGCAAAACCTGTCTCCTTTATAGAGTTACTGGTGGGGAATAGTACTGGCAGAACTGAAATCTTAATTTTCACATCAACAGCAAAACAAGGTACTCATCCTACAATAAATGACATGCAATCAATAAATGTAATAAATCCAAACATTTTCAGAGGCAGCATACTAATAAGAATGCCTCTTTCTGCACTCAGTCCAGATCTAGGAAACGTGATAGGTTAGAAACATACCCAAGGGGTTTCAGTAGATCCTTTGTGCTGTCCCAAAACACACTCCTACCCAGGTATGGATTGAAGCAACTGGAACAGCCTTAGTGCTATGCTACTAATTAAGATTTTAAAGTATTCTTTTAGAAGGGGAAAGAAACTTTGTATTCCCAAATTGCAAAGTGAAAAGCAGATTGACAATTACCAATTTGCAGGTGTAATCATCAAGATGTATACCGTGCTTTTGTTCTTGTAAACAGACACATCCACAAAGCTAGACTTTAAAACCTCATTTAAGAATGTCCATTTCAATCTTTATGTTAAAAACCATATACAGCATTGAGGCTGACTGTAATCAGAAAATGCTGCTGAATGAAGAGAGACACTTTTTGAAGTGAGTAAATAAATCTTCAAGCAAATAAGACAAGCTTCTAAATGTAACAACCACCTCACTATGGTAAAATTCCTACATTATCAAGAAAACTTGTTAACTTCAACAGAAATTTCACAAGGCTCCATGTAATAATTCACAAATGTGCATGCTTACAGCTACAATATTCTTACTTCTCTATTCCTTAGAAATTTCACAGCCATCTGTAACTCCCCTTCATAATTCTGCACTTCATCGCTAAGAGCATGCAGATGGGCTCTGTATATAAACAGGCATTTTATGGAGGGTCATCATTAAAAAAAAGGAGGGCAAAAGAACAGATGGAACCAGTCTTGATCTTCTCTGATGCTTCTTGAATGATCTGGCAGAAGTTCTAGAGGTTGATTAACTACAGCAAGACTTGATCTGCTGCAGACTGCCAAACAAAAGGGGAATTTTTTGAAAGCTCTTCTGCCTCTGCATTGGCACCCTGAGACATCAGACACTGTAAAAATACAGAGCTGTGTCGTATCTTCATTTGGCTTAACAAGCAGAAGGGGCTTCAAGAATGCGAAATGTACTACTGTCAAAGGACTCGGTGCTGACAGATTGGGAGACATACTGCTGCTATGAACATCACTTTAAGAGCTTCTCCTGCCCCAGGCAAGTAATGATCTGAATTTCTGAAGAGAAACCACGGCAGAAGGAATTCACAATATACCTACAAGTGATGTCCATGCTCAACATATGAGGCAGTGGTGAGTTGATGCCAGTTTTGTCAAAGGCAGCAAGCCAGAAAACAGCACTTCCTCAGGCCTCCTGTATCAGACTTGTGTCCATGAAACATGCACATTTTAAACTTTATCTTCAAAGGATGTAGGTCTCCTCTTTACACACACATGTGGTCTTACTGTCTAGCCCTGGCTTGCTGTCATGACTCTTAAGCTAGCCAACAGAAGAACCTACCATAGCTGCCAAACACTGTCACTACACAGTCATGTTACATCATGCATTATAAGGTGGCTTTGAAAAACCCTTGACAACAGATGCTTGAAAAAGACTGCCACTCCTTTGTGAAGAAGAATGTGACTAAATTCAGTAATTTCCATTTCATTGTGTGCAACTGCAGGCACAAATCCCTCCAGAGACATAATGACTTACAGTTAGCAGAAGTTGGGTGTTTTAATCGGGAAAAACAAATGTACACTGGTGTGAACTGCAGCATAAGCCTGAATGGTTATAAAAGACCACAAAGAAGAATTTAGACTTTGTTTTTAATCTCTCTGAATCTGAAGGATACTGGAAAGCACCTGAAATATCCACTTCCCAGAAGCATCTTCAAATGCTCATCACATAACCTCGACACCAGTGTTTTTAACTTACATAAATTACTGAGATATGGAGAGTTTGAGAATAATCCCGCTTCAAAACAACATATACAGCCAGTACCTTTGGAACACCAACAAATGCTATTCACAGATCACCCACTTTAATGCCTGGCTTCATGAGCAAGGACGCATCATTATTTCCTCCCATGTGTGTTAAAAAATACTGGTACGAAAGACTTAAAAGAAGATTAGCACTTCTGCAGGAAACAGAATGTCTTCCACCTAATGGATTGTTTATTGTAATGAAGTACTGAGAGAAATTACTATCTTCTCTTCTAAAGTGATACTTTTTCATATAGGACCTTAAAAAAAAAAAAAAAAAAAAAAAAAAAAGAAAAATTAAAAATAAAAAAGGAAAAA
>NDXB01018589.1:20324-46870 GCA_002631895.1 Agapornis roseicollis
AAAAGGGTAATTCTATGAAGTCAAAGCTGAATTTGGCTAGCTTTGCATGGCATCAGTTAGCTATCAAGGGAAGACAATGACCATGCTATTACAGTAAAAACTAGTGGAGGTAATGAGGCTTCGTTACTGCATTATTTCTTGTAACAACTATATAATCTGTCCATCCAGGGGGAGAGTAACTCACTTTGTGTTACTGGTCCTTCCCAGTACCTACAGAAGGAATATCTGACAACAGCACATCAGACACAGAATGAAAACTAAATCCTAGTTTCCTGCTTTCCACAAAGAACTGATAACATATTCTCTAAGTGCATTAAAAAAAACCCAGTAGTTCTCACCAGAACTTGTTGCATTTCACAGTGAACTAGAAGTGAGGCCAGCTCTATATCTTCACTATAGCCGTTCTTGAGAGGAACTGATCTAAAACCTGCAGTGGGGGAAACACATGCAAAGGGCAATTAGAGTCAAGACAGAGAGTCATCTGCAGTCACAAGAGTGGTGCATACAGTGCTGAGGGCTAGCAGATTCTTCATCACCCAAATGCTCTGCTGCTGAAAGTGGGCTTTGCTACAACAACTACAGGGAAACAAGGGCAAGAGTGGCAAAAGTGAGAAACTCCTTTTCATATGCCCTTGAAAACTGAAGCCAGAAGCAGAGGAAAGCAGAAAATTTACTGTACATATGTCCACATCTAAGATAATTAACAAAACAAATGCACTGACACCAGAACAGAAAAAAATCGTCCTAGATTTTACTCAAAGCACATAACCCTGTTGCTGAAATAGAGTATGTGGTAAAGACAGTGCAAATTGTTCTACATAATGCTTTCCTATTTTTAAAAAGAAGAAATTCCAGTAGGGTGAGAGGATCATTTTAAATATTTATACACTACACACTCCAGTATCCTAAAAAACACAGGATTCAAGGAATTCAGATCAAAAGATCATTTGCCCTTTGACATGTTGCAGCTGCTACTGAGAGCAAAATCACAACACATCAATGTTGAGCAGCATCTTTCTAACTTAGCCCCTTTTTATACCTACTGATCTTACCTGACTTGATTCCTTTGATGGGAAAAGTGGCATGTGCTAAGAAATTAGGATCACTAAACATATCCTCCTCATACACAACAAAGCGCAGGAATGCTAGATTTGGATCGTAAATTTCAAACTTCACTTGCTCTGGACAAGGAGCCCAAACTGGATTAAGGCCATTGTCATCTGTAACAAAAGGAAGCAGTTGCAGTATGAAGCAATAATTTCACTTCATTCACATATGAGTATTCTATGACATTTTCTGGGGATACAAAGACACAAAAATCCTATTTGCCATCTGTCTCCTGTTGTAACCTTGCTTCAGAAGGTTTGTATTTGTTTATCTGGGGGGGAAGATAGGAGCAAACTTGGCAGGAATGGACATACATGAAGAAAAGCTATTATTACTAAAGCTATTATTTGTAATTAAACATAATTGGACACATCTGTAAAAAAAAGCTAATTCATTGCTTATATTATTGAGCCTCATGTTTCATGTCACAGTGAAAAGCACTGAGAGGACTAATGTATTAGAAGACTAATGTAAGCCTTCAAGTCATTTATAGAACACTGAGTAATTTGGTATGTGAAACACAGCCAGGTTTGATCTCTAAAGTCTTGGTCACTTCCCAAAGAAGTTAAAATCATAATCCTCTTCTCTGAAGTACATAACAGCCACTGTGCACATTCTTCTCCTGATTCCATGTTTATTTTCCACTAGGATGAGTGGCTTGGATAATTAGAACCTTGTCTACTGGAAAAACACTACTGTATCTAGAAATATTAAATGGTGAACTATTAAGTGGCTGAGATATTGCCCCAGTTCAGTGCACTTAAATGAAGCTCATGTGCACACAAACACACATCCCTTATGCAGAATTCACCAATTCAGCTCTGATTAAACTTCATTTGGGTTGCACGTTATGCTGTTTCACAGCCCTGCATACCCAAGCTGTCTCCAAGGGGATGCCAGTCTCAGACCCTGGGTTTAACTAAACACAGTCTGGATATCACAGTAGTAACTCCCCATTTGGGCCGGACTTTTGAGAACTGACTACTACTTTTGGAGGTACTTTCAAGACAGCAGTTTTTAAAAGTATGCAAATACACAAACTTGTACACAGGCAAAACCTTAACAGAAATGGGGGGAGGGGGAGGAATTACAAACTGCAATAGTATTTTTTTCTAAATTTGATATACACTGAAGTTTCTCAAATTATCTGGCCCTAAGGCAAGCAAGAGAATAAGCAGGGTGACAGTTAACTTAGTCCTCCCTACACAGGTTACAGGCCAGTTACAGTCAACATAAATTCATGGTTATCCTCTACTCACTTTATTTAAGCACACCTAGGGTATAACCATATCCCTACAACACAGAAAACCGTAGATACTCACTCACAACAGTTGTCTTGAATTTGTTGTTATCGTATTCAGCCCCACAAATCTCTACCTCTACAAAGGGACAAGCAATGCTTCTCCCAGGTTTAGGGAGATGACGAGCACCTAAAACCTGCAAAAGCAACTGTGAGTTACAACCACCTCCAAAGGAAACTTGTCAGCTTGTACAGAAATAGTACAGAAAGTAGCCTACAGAAATAGAGGGGGGTGGATCCAGAAGAACATACAAAAATACACATTCCCTACCTTGAACAGGTTTGTATGTATTAAACTTACTATCTGTGCCACCATTAATAATATTGTCCATTTGGGTAACCCAACGATTTTCACTGCAAGATACTGTAGCTGACATTCACTAAACACAGCACATGGTTCCAGGCCACGCCTGTAATGTAAGTTCTGTTATCTTTCTTCTGTCTTTATTACATACCTATTTTAAGACATTCCTGCTTTACATTCACAATCCCTGTTTACCTATTCTCTAGACTGTAATAAATAGTAGTCAATGTGTTTCTTCTTCTCAGAAAACATATTTTTTAAAGGATATCTCCTACTGCATAGCAACTGAGAACAGAAGTTGAATTCCTCTTTGGTACAAGAAGACAAGGCAGCATAATTTTCAAATTATAAACCCATCTCTCAATGAAAAACAAGAATGACATCTTGATTAAGTCACAGAGAACCAAAAATGATGAAGGGGATGGTCAGCTTACTATTTCTTCTGCTTAGTTTCTGTGTTTCATTATAAATATCTATCTTCCTCACTGGAAATCTCTGAACTAGTTAGTCTGCTGCTGACCAATCTCCATTAGAACCCTGCTATTGAGAAGTCATTAGATTGGAAATGCAAGTTAGTTCATTTGGAATTTTTATTAGCAATTATATAAAATTATCCCAGGATTGTGTTTTCAGCACTACAGGATGTGTTTCATTAGCATGATAAAGATACAGCTTTTTTTCAGAAACCAGTAGAATTAAGTTTTTATTCTCAAACACACTGACATTTAAAAACAGTATTTTGACAATCTGTCAGATCTTGCTTTGAAACATAATAGCTTTAGTTATAGTTTTATAGATACTTATGACTTGTAAAAAACATAATTTACAAAAGAGATTTACCCTCACTGTCATAATCATCTGCAATTTCCTCTTCGAGTCATTTGGCATTGGATCATATTCTTCACTTCGCATGCTTTCTGGCTGCAGAACATAGCCAGTGCGTCCATTAAGTGAAAACAGGGCATGGTTCAATTGCATGTATTTATCTAAGGAGAGAGTTAAACAGTCATAACAGAAGAAGATCCTTATTTGAATAAAGCTAAGGAAGTACCAGACTAATGGCTCCTCTCTGCAATTCTTTCATCACTTTATCAGAAAAACCTGGAAAGGTAAGTTTGAAAACTTGGTTCCCTTCAATAATGGAACCTTACAGGCAATTTCTCACCAATTTTAATCCCAATAAACCCATCTCTATTCACAATTAGTTTCCTGTCAATGTACCAAAAGCTAGCTGGCCTTTACTAGAAAGTGGAGTACAGCCTTCCTGTGTTCATCACCTGAAACATACTGCAGAAATATTTTTGCCTACTTACCAAAAGAATCAAGGTGAAATAAACCTTTTAGAGTTTGCAGCTAGTTAAGCTCAGAAACAGGGCTTCTGAAGGCTGATTTTGGGGGACCAGCTCTATCAGGCAATCCACACATTCAAAACCAAACTTTGTTCTTGCACATCACTTCTTGCAGAGGAGCACAAATAAATAGGACAGCCACAGTGAGGAGGATGGCAGAGGGGTCAGAAAGCTGCTTGTTTATAGTGAAATAGAAGGTGGATTTTAGATCCTTTTTTAATAAGAACATTACCTGGAGTTTGGAAGTTAAGAGCCACCATCTGGGAGCCACAAAGCCAAAGGCGAAATGGGTCATAGTTGGATGAGTCAACCCTCTGTCCTTTAGGATAGACACGTGTCAGCCCCTTCAGGTTGTATTTTAACAACTCAGCTGGCTTTTGCTTGACAATGCTCTCCGCCTTGGTTTCCACAAAAGAACGGATTTCTTTGAAATCAGGGTTTTCTACATAGGATAGGGAGGAAAAAGAGAGGTTATTACAGGAAGAGAGAAGTTGACATTTATACTGCATTTCTACTAACAGTTGTTTCACTGTGTTTTGTTTTGTCCTTTAATGCAATAATTGGCACAGTTTTCAAGCAGGCAAGCTGGGTGACCATCAAGTCTGGATGTGACAATTACCTGCTTGCCACACACTTTGCAGAAGGGCAGACAAGAGTCTGTAGTCACTTCTCATCTTACCATTGCTAATAATGTACTTCTGATCACTATAGCATATTTAAATGAGACATCTTTTCCAGAGTTTAAATGGGGAGAAGAAAGGGTGAGCCAGGGTTAGCCAATGCCTCAAACAATGACTGTAAGTACAATGTCTTAATCACATTGACAGCTTATTAAAAACATTTGCAAAGAAACTTAAAGAAAAAGGCCACATTTGGTGGATCCGCAGGCAGCAATGACAAAAAACTGGGATAAGTAGTACATATTTCAGTGTTGGATTCCACATAGCACTTACAGAGACCCCAGTTCTCATTTCTATTATGAAATTATATATACTATTCCAATAGCTTACACAAATGGCAGGTTCTTACAGTAAAATTACATGATGCACAGCACATCCATTTTGAAGGGTTTTACAAACAAATCACAAATGTTCAGCCAGTTTCTCATCTCAACGAAGTCAGCTGACACATAACTAGTGAGCTTCCCCATAAAAGACCTAGGAGAGGGTGTATCTAGTACTAGTTAGAATTTTGTGACAGTTTCTTTGTGGCAGTTGAACAGCACCAAGTTCCTAGTGCACAATTTCAAAGTCCCACTGAAAACTGCATGGGGGAGGCAAAAGTTTGTTTTCCAGCAGAGAAAGGATAGATTTTATCTTCAGTTCTAAAATATCAACTAACATCTGTAAAGATAGTAGAAAGGGTGAAATTCAGATGTAATGTCAAAGGAAATACCTAAGTTGTCCTTGGTTTTGCTTGTTGGCTTGCAGTAGATTACCAGATCAGATAATTCAATAGCAATCAATTGATTCTTTTCCCAGTATTTCCTCCTGTTCTCCTGTAAAATGTAACAAAGTTTTAGATTACAGATACACTGAGCATTATGGTAGAGTAACAGCAGGGTACACTCTAATGAAATTACAAAGTTGATGCATTCTTTGTTGTTGCTCAGATTCCTACCTGATACCTTAGCCACTTGCACAAATGTAATGTACTTGAAGACCCAATTCAGAGAACAGGCTAACCACGTGGGTTTGGGGTGTAGTTGGAGGTATGTTTTGATAGGGGTTGTGTTCCTGGGGCTCTTCTCCTTAAGCAACTATTTCAGTAGCTTCCCTGATTAGTCCTACTCAGTAACCTGGCAACAATTATTTTTTTCTGTTAATGTGACTCTACTCTATTTTAGTTATATTCTCCACTCTGTAACTCACACAAATGCAAATGTATGCAGAAAAATGGAATGGGCAGTGAAGCATCTATTTATTTATAGTCCTGAGCAGGACTTAGGTCTTGTTAGTAACTCCGCAATAGCTAAATCCAAACCCCTTATGGCATTATTCCTTTAGCTTTCTATTTGCGCACCAAACCAGTAACGTTATGTGTGGAAAAAACACATGTAATCTTGTTATCACCAGTAATAAACCCACTATCTACTTCCATGTTTGCATGCAGCTGCTCTGTGGAAGCTGAGCAATGGTCCATGCAACCAGAGACTAGGAATTCCTAAAATCATCAGAACTTATCTTGAGTGAAGACACTGGGGCCAGAGGCTTTTCAGACATAAGAAGCAATTGCGCAATATTAGAAGAGTCTCATACAGAACAGTGATTAGCTTTGGTCCAAGAGGTTATGAAGCAGCAGCAATTAGGAAGTCTCCCAAAAAAATTTCCTCAACAAGACAAACTGAAGAGGAACGAAAATCAGACTTAGGAAGCCATGGGCTCTGAACCAGAGATTATACATTGAAGTCTAAGACAAGCAAAGAAGAATATGATATTTAGATTTAGAAATAACCTTGGGAAAAAGCTGTTTGAACCTCATTGTACTTAGTCACCCATCACAGTTTCCCAGACATCGCTTACGAGTGATCGGAGTTCCAAACAGCAAAGGCTACTTCTAGATGCTATGAGCTCATCTTTAGACATAACCCTCTGGTGACAACCAAGCAGGAGAGATAGCAATGAACAATCATTACCAAAAGCATGGCAAGTGTCGGTATTAAGCAGAGATGACAAGATATGTGAAGCTTAGTTTTACTTTTTGTGTATTAACGGACACTGCCCAAAAATGAAGTCATTTCAAACCTGTATTGCAGCATAGTGCTGTCCTACCATGCTTTCTCCTTCCCCGAAATTAAGCCTGTTTACTGTATTATCAAAAAGGGCCTTTCCTTGACAGCTTCTTCCCTGCTCCATGCAGCAACCTATCATGTGAACTTTCTAGAGGCAACACTGTGAGAAAAGCCCCCTGACTGACAGAAACAAGCTTTAATGCATCTTTGAATACATGGTGTTTAACAGTCCTCCAACTGTACAGTGGGAGAAAAAGCTGCCAAGCTCCTGAAGAGCTTGTACATTAAAAACGTTCCATTTAGAGACACTTCTAGGTCACATTTCTTATCTTTATTTCTATATGGAAGCCTGGCATAAGAACTGCCTCCCTGCTCCCCTAACAATAGGCCAACAGTTCCTGTTGGTTCTTCCCTTGCTGAATTTGCAGTTCTTTGCTTGAGACACCAACCTGCCTGCTATAAAGAGGATTATGATGACCCTCAGAGCATTACCACTCCAGATGACAGATAAACAGCACAAGCCAACATGATACTGAAATATATTTTCTACCACTCATACCACCCACTTAGTAAAACATGAAAAAAAAAGCAACAAAGGAAAGAGTATACTTAAGCATAGTCATTGTAAGGGCTTTCTGGTCATGTCAGACTTCTTAAATACTAGAAAAGATTGACGGGAAGATAAATTAATACATCAGAACAGGAAAAGCAAGTCCTGAAGGATGTCTTTAAGTGGCACATATGTCCCTTTAGAGGGACACAGAAGCTAAACTTAGGCAGAATCCTTTAGGCAAGGATTTAGAAATGCTACTACTGAAGATCTGGCAAATGCAGAATGTGCCTATTAGTTACAAATAAATAATTATCCAAACAGTTCCCTACCAGTGCCACTGCCTTTACCGGGAAGCAGAGTTAGTAATCACAATTAAGAAGAGTTTAGGTAAAGGCAGCTCAGATTTCACATATGCTCACTTGTTGATTCACAACTCTGAACAGAAACAGCCTGATATATGAGCTTCTTTCTGCTTAACTCTAGGACTGAAACAGTGTAACCAGACATAAAACTGTAATGGTATCTACTTTGTGCTACTACATGCACTTCACTGAGGTGCAGACTGCAACACAGAGAGTATACCTCTGAAAAAACCCTGTTAATAAATTTACACAAAATGCTGATTTCCATTCCAAAAAGAGTTTGTAGAACAAGATTTAAAGCATCAATAAAACAAACAGACAAAGAGCAACATGCAACAGAATGAAGCAGCATGTATTAGCTAGGTTTGGCACCGTACAGCAGCTAAAGACAAATCCGACTGTAAATTTGTAGCAGTACATTATAAAAAACAATAAGGGATAGATTTTTAGCAATACCTCTTCTGTAGTTTTCCAAGTGATTTCACGGATACTTTGGTACCACTCAAACAGTTCTTCTACTTTGTCAGTTGCAAACTCAACACATGGATCTTCTGGATTCTTAGGTTCCAGAATGAACACAAAAGGCTTTTTGTGTTTCCCTTGTGGCATTTTCACTGTTGAGCAACACAAAAGCAAGAGATTTATACTGAAATCCAACAATTGTTCTTCTAAGCTGTCACTGTTGATTTATTGCAACAGTTAGTACCATAAAGTTTTATCATATTAATTATTTTTAATCTTTCCTGCAAAACGTAAGAGTTTGCTCAACACAGAAAGCTCAGGAGTCCATATGTAAGTGTCAGAAAACACATACCAACATTGTAAGTATTGAGTACCAGTATGCCGCGGCACAGAGAGCCTAATGGATTGTCCTCGATAATCTGAAAAACACGAGGTAAATCTGACCCTAAATCTTCTCTTGAATGAATATAAACAGGACATTAACAGAAATAAACACACACCATTAAACCTAATTTCAGTTTCACTGAAAGCATGCCCACAATAATGCTTAAAAGCCTGTTTCCATCTCAAGAATTTCCTACTTTGACAAACACATGAAAATCACTATAGTGAGTGCAGCTTCTGTCCTGACAACTGCTCATTTTTCTTGTCTGCTTAAGCCTGCAATGATAGTGGATGGAAATCTAATATGTGCTTTCCTCCAAAGACTTCTGGAAAATCACTGGGAGGTGCTTCAGAACAGCACAATTCAACATTTTGTTTTTAAAACTCAAAAATGTTAAAAATTGATTCCTGTGGAGTTTTGCTTTCTGTTGTTGAAGAGAACTTTGTCCAACACTAGATTTTTAGATGCTTTTCACAAACAGCATAGGGTTAGTTATGAATAAAAATAATGGGATTGTGAAATGGCTACTAAGATGTGGTTTTACACATAGTTTTCTTATTTAAAAATATTATAGCAGTAATTATATAGGCAAACTAGTTAAAAGTTTCAGGTACATTATTGTTTAGCCAAAGTATCTGAAAAATCTAAACTGGTATGATTTACATTAGCAGGAAACTGTTATAATCCCATAAAACCCCACCAAACCCTTAAGCAGTTTTTTACAAGGGGTGTTCTGACAATAACATTCAGAGAATGGTGAAGAACGTATTCATTCCTTTATTTCATGTTCTCTCAAACACAGCATTCAGAGTTACAATTCTCTAAAGCAGACTTCCACATTTAGTAGACAGCATCTTCTAGGGTAAGATAGCAGACAAATTTTAACCCTCACCTGGTTTTCAAGCTCAGCAGAATTTTCAGATGACAGGTCTTCAACATAATTAGATGGAAAATAATGTTGGACTTTTTCTCCATAATCCCCCTTCCACCTGAATTTAAAAAGGAAAGTGTGTATATATATATATATACACACACAAAACCCCCCATATTTCAAAAGCTTCAGTAGACCATTAATGACGCAATAATTCTCAGGAAATTGGTCATTAATAACCCATACTGGTGACAGTCTAGCTGGCTATCACCAAAATATAAGTGATGAAGTAGCTAAAAGCTCTAACAAAGTGACCATTAACTGTAGTAACAGACTATTTCAGAGGGATTACAGTTATTGTAAACTGCACTTAATTACTTAAGAGGCTTTTTCCCCCTCCAGTACTAAAAATACTATTATGTGGTTGATTACCTGCAGAAACTACAGGGAAACATTAGATTCCCAAGCTTTCCAAGCAATTTACAAGCCTTCTAAGAAAGAAAACCTCTTATGTAAGGAAACTGTACAGAGAACTTAAAAAAGTGGGTTTGATTCCTGAGAAGTACTTAACAGAGCAAGGGAAGAAACAGAACAATGATGTCAATGGTAACAGATGCGTGACTTCCCAGAATACACAAGTGTTCAGGAAGGATTAACGTAGTAAAGAGAAATACTGGATACACTGGGCTATGGAGGTTCTACAGGCTGAGGTTATTGCTGCAGGATAGAAAAATATAAAAGACATGAAAGAAGACTTGAGGATGAGGGTTTGTTTTTTTTGCCATTAAGATTTAAGGCCACAGTCAATAAGCAGCGATCAGACAATAGGCAAATCTTTTAAAAACTACTATCCGAAGGTCAATTTTTAAATCCATCTAGGAAGTCACCAGCATTTCTCCTATGAGGAGTCTTTGTCCTTACCAGCCTCCTGTTTCCTTTGTAACATTATGAATTAAAGCTCCTCGAGAGAAGCTCAATTCATCACTTCTTTTGGCTGTGTAGTCATACAAAGCTTTCACAGTTCTCTGAGGCTTTAAGAGAAACAGAGCAAAGGGGTTATCCAGGAGGATAGGTTATAAATAATCAATAATGCAATCTTATTTAAAACAAACAAAAAAAAATAAAAAAGGGGATTGGATCCTTTTTTTATTTTATTTTTTTTTTTTCGGTTATGAAGCTTAGAAAACACACTATTAAAATACTGAAGTTCCAGAGTGACATCTATTGGTGGTAGCAAGTGATACTACTTAAATGCTATTCCTCAAGTCATCAGCTTGGAAAAAAGGAAAAAAGAATAAATCTTTTATGAGTGTTGTAACATGATTACTGCAAGACACACACACACTCAAAAAAGGGGGCGGGGGGGAAACGGAAAAAGGAGAACCACATAATGAAATATCAGTCCTCCATCTTCATTACATGTATTCATACACAGTTGGAGGCTGTAGGCTTCGGTGCCTACAAAGCCTCCACTTCCAAACCACACCAGCTATCCTGCTGGTCACATTTCCTTTAGGAAGACTTGCAGTTTTAGCAGGACAAACAATTTCTTCATCTTGCATTTACAACTACCCAAATTCTTCAGCAGCAATGCAAATTCACTGGCCAAAAGAGGAAAAAGAATTACAGCCGACAGAATTTACAAGCAAGCAAATTTTTATGGGAATTTACAAGTTGGCAGGGCATAATAAAACCCAGAGATAAGTAGACATTCGCTGTGCCACTTGTTTTTAAAACATATATATCCTAAAGGGGACAAACCTTAATAATTCATTAATAAACCAAAGACACCATTTTTATACAGAAAGCATACAAATAAGAACATGTGGGTACAACTTTTAAAGAAATGCTATAAAAGCATCACATCCTTTAAATTTTTTCTGTCCAGTCCCCCATAAATCAAACAGCCTAACGCTTTCAATTATTCTTTCCTTTATTGCTAACAGGAAATCAACAAGCAAGTCTCATAATTTTCAGAAGCCTACAGTAAGTGTGAACCCTCTTTAAGCATACCACTGCAGGGGTGATTTCACTGGGTTCCACATACATCTTGACATCGTAAAGGGAGTTAATATCTTTTTCCTAAAAACAGGAAGAAAGAAAAAAAAATGAAGTTATAGGAATCAAAAATTAAAGAAGTACTGAATGAGCATTCATTGCTGAAACCACCTTTTGACAATACGTAGGCAAATAGAAGAGGAGGAAAGCAAGACACCTCTGTTATGCTCATTTTTATACTTGAATATAGCTGAATGTGAGTTTCTTATTTAATCTGTCCATGCCTCAGTGTAATGAAAAGTAAAGTACAATGGAACTGCAATACCTCAGAAGGGTATCTCCTAATCACTCAAATAGCTGTGACATTATGAGTAACCTTCTATGTGCAACCAAGGAAGACAATACCTACACCTACGATATTTTTGTTACAGTACTTCAGTCCCAGTGCTGCTTTCATTATTAGAGAAAAATTCTAAAACAATACACACAGTCATGTATTTAATCTTGTTCTCTCCTTGAGTACCCATCTGGACCTGATCCTAGGATGCAGAACCTTAGCTACAGGCAATATAAGAAAAAATCCTGAGGTCTGAAATATTTTCAATCCCTTTGTCTCCCCAGAAAAAAAAAAAAAAGCCCAGGTTTTAATTTCCTCAAACATGCCAGAGATGTTTTCCCTGCAGCTTTTCTAACATGTCCCTGCAGACATATATTTGAAAATAGGAGATGTCGTCTCAGGCTTTTCAACAGCCAGTTACCTCAGCAAAGCCCTCTCATCAAGAAACATGTCCATCCAGAAAGTAGGCATCTATTCTGAGCTAATTATCCAGGCTCCTGGTTTAGTCTATGGACAGAGGCAAGTATGTCTCAGGGAGATTTGTTCATGTGTATCTCAAAGAGTGAGCTTTTTAAGTACCTCTCACTTTTTACCACAGAAGGCAGTTGGATGCCATCTCTGAGATAGCTCCACTGTGGTGAAGCAAGTGCCACCACCCATCCAGAGGCCAGGGGCATAGCAGAATACTTCCTTTTCTTCTGAAATGCTTAGCAGTTGGCCTCTGCATGATCATTTTAAGATCTCTGCCCACTCCAGCAACAGAGGCAGGGCCAAATACAGGCAAGGCTATTATCAAAAGCTCATTTTAGCAGAACAACAATCCCCCAACTCACAGAGCACCATTTTCTAATTAAACCAGGAGGAAGGCAAGAGTTGACCTGTAACCAAAGATGAAGCTTTTTCCTTCACATATCTCAAAACCTTCATGAGAGAAGTCAGTATAACCACCTCAGTTTCACAGATAAGAAAACTATGTGCATCTAGCACAGCTAGAATCAAACCCAGCACCACTAGATCTGAGACTCAGTACACTACAGCAATTGTACCATCATCACTCACAACGCTGTAGCGCTCCAGCAGCTCCTCAGTCACTGGGTAACGCAATTTCATCTTCCTGTACAGCGGATGCTTCTCATAGTATGTTACCAGCTCCACTAAACTCTCAAAATAGGCCGAGGTTCCAAGCACAAAGTGACGACCTTCTTGCTGAATTCGGAAGTGCTTCACCTTCCCTTCCGCTCTGTGAAAGAAGTGCAGGTGCTGTAAGAAGTACTGGTACTTTCAGTGAAAGCACCAGTGCTGTAAACTGGAACAAATGCCTGTGTGCATCTGAATCACATCAAATAATTTCTCCCTCTTCCAAAGCCTCTTTTAAAATCGAGTTCCAGTTGTCTGACTAAATGCACAAAAAGACATTCTCACTTTTCTACGATATACAGGGCCTTGAAACATATCCTTGTTTTGCTTAGATTCTCCCAGCTACACATAGGTAATCTGTCACCTTCACACAAACACAAATGATCAGAGTCCTTCTGGAACCTGATGATGATGATGCTCCACTGCCCCTAAGTGACAGGCACACTCCCCTCAAAGCAAGTTGCTGTCCCTTCCCTATAATCTCTCCCATAACTGCAGGAATCAGTTTTGAAAGGAAAAAGTACTTCTGCTTGAACACAAGATTTGTGCTTGTCATGATAACAGTAACACAGTAAAAACACTGGCAACCATCCCACCCACAGAAGACCCCTGCATCCTTTTCAAGCTTCTGAAGTTTTGGTGCTTTTTGTTTTCCCCACTGTGAAATGGTTTTATTGAGATGCTGCAGCTCCAGTCACTTCAACATCCACCTTGGTAACAGCAGAAAGCTTCAAACCAAAGTACAGAGGGGACTTGGGAATTCTGGCCACCTTCAATACGCAATAAGGCATGTAAATAAGAGGAAAAGGTATTATTTTTCAAAGCCAATTTTATATGTTGTAGAAATAGATATTTTCAAAGAACTGCAATTTGATTTGAAGAATCAAGAACACCAATTTCCATACATTTTATTACCATTATTCCAAGAACCACAATTTTGAAAGTATATTCCCTGGTAATAAAAGTGACAATTTCACTTCATGATTTCATTTCCGTCAGTTACATGATGGGGTAGGATTTCCAGGGGATAAAGACCTAGAGTCACTGCTGAACCAGCACCAAAGAAAAGTTCAAAACAGCACTCTTTACTAAGGAGTGTCAGGGAAAACAAAAGAGCCATGCACAGTTCTGTATTAGAAGAAAGGGACAGTCGATGCCCAAATATTTCTTATAAAAGAATAAAGGTTTATTCCAGTCACAAATCAACTGTTGTATAAATCCTCATACTACATAAAAGAACCATGCTTATTACTCCACATTTGAAAGTAAGAAATTTATTACTCTAAAAAAAAAAAAAAAAAAAAAGAAAAATAAATATAAAACCACATTTGAAAGTAAGAAATTTATAACTATAAAAAAAAAAAAAAAAAAAAAGAAAAATAAATATAAAACCACATTTGAAAGTAAGAAATTTATAACTATAAAAAAAAAAAAAAAAAAAAAGAAAAATAAATATAAAACCACATTTGAAAGTAAGAAATTTATTACTCTAAAAAAAAAAAAAAACAACAAACAAACGAAAAAAAAAACCAAATGAAACAAAACAAACCACCCATGTTATTTTTTAAGTAAGGAAAATCAGAACACTGTTGTGCTACTAGGTAATGCAGTCATATCTGCCTTTTCTTACCTGAAAGTCATGGCAAACGAATCAGGTTCATCTCTCTTTCTAATCAAAAAGGCTCCATCCCGAGGAATTCGCATCAGCATGTCTTCTGCTTCTCCCCGACTCAAGTTGCTGTAGTACCAACTACAACAGTTAAAATGGACAAAGGATGACAAAGCTTGCCAAATGCCATTCAGTGAGAATATCAGGCAGTGTTATTAACAATAGTTTCAAATATTACAAGAAAAATTATGCATTAGATTTTCCCCATTTTGCCACCGGTGACAGCAGCTTATTACAAGACATTGTAACACAGCATCTTATTTTGGATGAAAGAATCAAGAATATATCAGAACACCTTGTCTGTCTGAAATCATAAATCTGCATTTCTTCCTTTCAGTTGGCCATTCAGTTTTCAGTAGTTTATTCAGTTTTGATATAGTAGATTTAAGGAAAAGCCCAAATACAGATAAAGAAGAAAACACCAGGTGTTTGTATTTTTCTATTTTTTTCACTGTAGGGATGAACCTATCTTGGATTTAATGAGTCTTTAGTGAAGTTCTGGCCACTTATGCTGGCAGTACATCTCAACCTTATACAGAAAGGCAGAAAAGTTCAACCTTGAAAATACTCTCCTCTCTCACTGGCTTCCAACATTATCTGTAGGTGGTCAGTGACTCCCAAATCTCAGGGCAGGGGAGCAAAAAAGTAAGTTTAAAGTCACAGATCAGTATTTCACATGCAAAGGACATTTACTTTTTCTCATTGCAAACTAAACAGAACAAAGGGCAGTGATTACACTGTCAGCAACCAAGAGCAAGCTCTGCTCAGGATCTACATCAGGCGAAGGCCTGTTGGAAATAAACTCCAAGCCATACTACTTTCTACCAGCATGGAGTGAAATCAGCCTACCCAACTGCAACAGGGGTGAGGTGGAGGGCAGGATTAGGAAAATGAAACTGGGCTCACTGCCCCCAGTAACAGAGTTTCCAGATAGCAAAGATCATGACTACTTAATTGGAAGGCCACAGCCAACTTCTAAATGCTGCTAGGCAATTGCTTTCCCAGTGACTGCTCACTGTTGTACCAGGTTCTCACAAAGTCAGTGATCTTAGCATCTTTCAGGGAAGCCTGTTCTTATGACATCTGACAAGCAATGGTGTGCTCCTGAATCTGGGGAATTTTCTATGCAAAAATCAAAGACCATCTAAAACAATGCAAAGGACACTGACATAACAACCCTGGTTCTTGCCTTCTGTTGTACATACTCTTTAGTCTCATGAGGGCTGGGATTAGGGACAGCATCAGTCAGGCGCAGCTCAAATTCAGCACATCGTAAGTGAGCTTCCTTGTAGTGTTGAATGAGATCATAGATGCTATCAAAAGTGAGGTTGTCCGTCAGGTAGTATTTCACAGTGTCCCCATCACTTGAAGAACGGATCCGGCAATGCTGGACTCTACCAGACCTCCTAAAGCAATGAATAGAGGCATAATGAAAAGAGGTTTTATAACAGGTTTTCCTCTTTTGAAGCATTTCCTCACCTGTTCTTGACCAGCTGCTTGGTGAGCTTGTGAAGAGGCAAGAAATCTGTGTCACCTCATAAAAAAAACTGAAGAATAGCAATAAAAATCCTGACAAGTAATATTACAGGATCAAAAATAGTAACTTTCAACCCACAATGGCTTTAAATTTGGCATACACTTATTCCCTGCAAAATTTGCTCCAACAGCTCTCTTGGTCAGAAATACATCTGATACACTATTCTTCATACTGTCCAAACCAGAACTAAAACCAAACCCAGACTACCATAAAGGCACAGACACACAACCCAAAAGTATTATTTTCCCTCTAGAGAATCTTTTCATTAAAAAGATCAATCCCTGGTAATAAAGGTACACTCATGAGACTACCTGTACAGCATAGACACCAGTAATTTATCCCTAAATTTAAAGACTGAAGTTTGGCCCTGAAGAAATAACAAACCCTATATCCTGACCAGAAAAGCTGGGGGTTGAGAGAAGGAAATCAAACTTAGCCCTCTCCTGACAACTGTAACACTTCAAATAAACCCTACTTTGCCAAAATGTACTACGTTAAGACTGAAGCTTCATTTAGAAAGTAGTCTTTCACAATATCATCGATAATATTGTAGTAATTTTAACAACTCTTCATTCATAGTTCCTCTAAGCTATAAATGTATACTCTAAAAATACATACATTTTTTGTACAATGCCATAAAACAAACAAAACCCACATAAAACTTTTATGACAATCACCATACCAGAACGACAAGGTGCAATCATTAGGGAAAGCTTCACTTTCCCTAACTAGGAATGTCCCATCCTTGCCACCCATTTCAGCACAGTATTCCTGCAGCAGTTTCTCAGCAGTTGTTCTCCCCTCTTTCATTTTCCCGTGGAACCATTTCTCTTTTAAGTGCAGTTCAGTACGTTTCACCTCCTAGACCAGAGAATAAGAGTTTTTACAGTACATTTCTAATTTTATGATTTTGAAACAAAGTACTCATTACTGATACAACAATCTACTATTTCTGTAATTCAGCTTCCTAGCCCTGAACTTTCCCCTTCCACAAACAAGCCAATCACCTGCATAGTCACTCCTGACTCTGCTCCCCAGTTAAGCCATTTCTTTGGAGCAGTGATCAATTTTAGTGTTATTCAAGTATTGAAAAAATTCAGCAGTGCAAACACCAATATATATTTTCAAGAAAAAAAAACCCTACTGCTTATTTACAGAGTTTCTAATCACCTTTTCCCAGGATTCATCTGTGTTCTTCCTTTATTATTTTACTGACATTAACAACTAGGTGAATAGGTAAAATGCTGTGCATGTGCAGAGATCTATGAAGCGTGCACATATATGTTAGCAACATAATAGCATGCATGGAAACCTGAAAGGTCAGAACAATAAACAACCCTGAACATCACTGCTATTGCAAACCTTACTGAGTTTCATATTTCTCATGCACAACAGCCAAGTAATACATGCTTACCTATGACAAATACTTTCCAAACGTGAAACGAACATGTATTATGCAAGAGGTGTGCTGTAATGCTAACACAACAAACCTGAGTTCATCATTCTGTCTTGTTTGAGAACAGCAATAATGTCTAGCCAAAGGCATATAAAGACTTTGATTGTCAGCACACGCATCAGCATTGGCATTTAAATACAATTATATTTGTCTTTGTACTCCTCTTTGCAAATTAGCCGAGGGAAAAATGTTCTTGTATTATAAATAGGGTTAACTGGAGTACCATGACAAAAGCCCTTTTTAAAAGGGGTTTATCTCCACATACAGTTGTTATCTGACATGTATCCTCTACAATTTCAACACTAGCATAAAAAAATATGCATCTCTAGACACTCAAATAATCTGAGGAAATAGAAAGAACATGCTTTAATAACAAAACATAGCCATCACCTTTGTTAAATCTTCATCAGCATTCTGTTCAATATCATCACTGAATGAAAGCTTTTCATCAGCAATAGCACAGTAGTGCCGAGTCCATTTCTAAACATTGAGAGATATTAAAATCATTAACAAGACAGAAGAAAACTCAACAACCATCATTTCAAAACTAGGTGTAACAATAAACAGAATACCTCTTCCCCTCATTCACACCTATTCAACTGACAATACTAGTTACACAAATATTGGGAAAATTAATGTAAACTTCCAGTATTACACAACCTAGTAACAGACTGCAGCAAATGTCACATAAGTGATACCTGTTCTATTGTGTCCCACATGTAAAGCTCTCCTTGCTGTTTTTTTTCTTCTTTCTTGTCTTCCAAGTTCACATCAATATCTCCCTTTGGCCCCAGTTTTTTATGCTTAAAACCAAAACAAAACCAAAACAAAACAAAACACCATATTCATTCACACAGAATCATATAGAATTGGTCAAAATATTTCAGTATACACAGACAACAATATTACAGGACATGTTTCTGTCCACTGCACAGCCACCTTCTGTCATTACTGTAACTACAGCTGTTCCACAAGGCTTTATGCAACAGGGCTGGAATTAAAGGTTGAAAATTAAGTGGAAGTATCAGCCAAACAATGAAGAAACAACTAGTTTGAAATGAGATCACCATTCTGAAGAGGACAGAAAACGTGAAGTAACAAATACCAAGAAATAAGGCTAAAACAAGAATCCCTCTGCAGAGAGCAGGACATAAGGAACAAAACCAAAACCAAAGTAATAAGGAATTCAAATATAATGGGGAATTCACTGTTCTACACGAAAAATGAGCAGAAGGGAAACACTTTATGAAAAGAGGGTCTAAATTCTGATTTCTTGAGAGAGCTCATAAAAAACAGCAGCTCAAGGGGCTAAGAATAACTTCAAACACTTAACTGCAGCTAATGACAGGATTAATCGTTTCATATCTAGTAGTTCTCAACTACATTCAGTTCTGCATAACCTACTGTAGGTAGATTTCAACTTGACAGGCTTATCTGAAAAACCCCACAGGCCCCTGAAGCAGGAGTAGCCTCTGGCTGTTTACTGACAACATTTTCCGAACTAAAGCCAAACAATGCAACCAGCTTACTGGCAGGTGCTGAAGCATGTAAGGACTCTTCAATACTCTTTTACAGGACAGAATGATATGGATGTTCTCTTGTGAAGACTCATACTAGTTTCCAATTCCCCTTTAAATCAGATCTGTCACGTGCCTGTCCAACTCCCCTCTATGCTCTGCAGGGCAACAACAGACATATTGGAGGGGAAAAAAACCCAAAAACTTAAGCACAGAACTTTTGCACCTTATAGCGGGGTGCTATTATTTCCACTCATACTTTAAGAGGTAGATTTAAAGCTACTTTAAGAGCTGTATGCTTATATCTACAATTATTTAATCTGTTCAGAAGTTTGACAACCAGGATGCCGTACTGTTATAAAAGCTGGAGAACTGAAGCAGAGACAAAAGTAATTATTATTTTAACTAAAGAAATTATGAGCAGCCCACACATTTTCCACCTGACTTCTGCTTTGTGAAAAGTTCTACTAAAGCTTTCAATCTGAGAGATCTTAACTTGGTTATCTGCATCATGTTGCAACACAACAGCACTGAGTAAAACATCTGTATTGCCCAGACTGTCTAACGGTGACTGCCTTCTAACAGGAGCACCTATGTGTTTCACAAATGTCTCATAAATTGCATATTTAAATATAATCATAGAACGGTTTGGGTTGGAAGGGACCTTAAAGCTCACACCTTCTCTTCCATGGGTTGCTTCAAGCCCCGTGCAACCTGGCCTTGAACACTGCCAGGGATGGGGCAGCCACAGCTTCTCTGGGCACCCTGGGCCAGTGCCTCACCTCCCTCACAGGGAAGAACTTCTTCCTAATGTCTAATGTAAGTCTCCCCTGTGCCAGTGTAAAGCCATTTCCCCTTGTCCTATCATTACAGGCCCTTGTAAAAAGTCCCTCCCCAGCTTCCTTGTAGGCCCCTTTAGGTATGGGAAGATGTTCTAAGGTCTCCCTGAAGCCTTCCCTTCTCCAGGCTGAGAAACCCAACTGTCTCAGCCTGTTTTAATAGGAGAGGTGCTCCAGCCCTTTGACCATCATCATGGAACAACAGGCCCATGTCCTTCTTATGCTGGGGCCCCCAGTGCTGAACACTGTAATCCAGGTGGGGTCTTGTGAGAGCAGAGCAGAAGGGAAGAATTCCCACCCTGGACCTGCTGGTCAGACTCCTTTTGATGCAGCTCAGGATGCATTTGGCTTCCTGGGCTGCATGTACACACTGATGGGTCATGTTGAGCTTCTTGTCAATCAGCACCCCCAATTCCTTCTCCTCTGGGCTGCTCTCAATCCAGCCTGTATTTGTGCTTGGGACTGCCCCAAACCCAGGTGCAGGACCTTGCTTTTGAACTTTATGAGGTTCACAAATCACAGAGCTAGTAAGCACCCATCAACTTTTGCAGCTTGCAAGCAATTCTAACAACTTAATTCTGCAACCTGCAAGTACTATGGGTTTTAGTTGAGTAAGAGGCACTATTTGGGGGAAAAAAAAAAGTTAATAATACTAATTAACTTTCTATTAAAGAACATAGTTCAATCATCTTTAAACAGACCACACTGTGTAAGATTATGATGAGCACCTGCAGCAGTGAACCCTTGCTAAAATTTTAGCAATGACATTTCAGGAGCTGGAAGACCTTCAGAAAAGAGCTGATATTCAATCTGGCACTTGAACTAGCAACACTTATTCAAAGAAAACCAGTAGCAAGCTCTTTAATGTGTAGTTTTACAGAATTCTGTGCAACATTGCAAAATGTTCCTAGTACACACCTAAAGCATGGGTTTTGTTGTCTGTCAACAGAAACTAACAGCTAAGTTGTGAAGCCAGAAGTAGTATTTCTGGCTCCTGCTCTTGTTTTCTTGTTTTACCTACAAGCACACAAAGCGAGCCTACCTTGATGATGATTTTTTCTTTCAGCTGGGTTGGTGATGGTAGCTGGTCTGCACTGGCTTCAACAGGCTTCATTAAAAGCTGATCCCCAAATACCTCCTTGAACACTTTGGCCATGTGTCGCTGCTGCTCCACACTACAGTGCTCTTCAATTGACAGAATGAGTGGGTATCTTTGATGGAGAAAATAAAGGTCAATGAAGACAATTTCTTTTTGCTACCACTGGCAAGGCAAGGAAAAACACACCCTCCCTCACCCATCAAAGAAAATATTTAGAACAAGCAAGAAGACAAAAGGAACAGACACGCAACAGTTAACAACAGACATGCAATCAAAGAATTATTAAGGTCAGATGCGAGCTCTGGAGTCCATCTAGTCAAAACCCCTTCTTTGGGAAGGCCCAATTCCCAGGTTGGATCAGGTTGCTCAGAGTTTTGTCCAGCCAAGATTTGAATATCTGCAAGAACAAAGATTCTTTCCAAGCTCTTCAGGCACAGTTTCAGGGCTAAAGAACCATTATGTGGCAATTTATTTCATCTCTGCTTAAAATAGTGTCTGTTTTCCTTCACATGCATTCTGAGAAAAGTCTGGCTCCATCTTCCATATAATCATCCACTAGGTAGTGGAAGACAGCAGCCAGACTCCCTCATTAACCTCTCCTTGAATCTAAACAAGCTTACTTGTGTGAACTTCTCCTTGGCTATCATGTGCTCTGGCCCCAGTATTGAAATCTGAGGCAGAGAAAGCATCAAATACTTCAGCTTTCTCCAGTCACTAGGTCTTCTGTCCAATTCAGTAGCAGGCTCACATTTTGATTCAGCTTCCTTTTGTTGCAAGTGTAACTGCAGAAGTCTTTCTTGCTGTCCTTCATAGCCCTCAGCAATTTCATCTCTGGATGAGCTTTGCTTTTCTAATGTTGTCACTATATCCAGGAAATATTTCAATATTCCTTCTGGGTAGCATATCCCTTAATGCAAGTAGGGAAAGCATCACACTGTATTCATGGTACTGATGGTCTGAATCCACAATGCATCACATATTACGGTTGTCATTAACACAATATGCTTGTGCAGACACTGCCCCATGTGACAAAATAACACTTCTCTATGTCCAGCTGGTAAAACAGGACACCACAGCCTTATCCCTTTCCCAGTTTTTAGGCAGTGTTTGTTTTCATGGTAAAGATATCTCAGCGCAAGTTATAGAAGGGCAAAGCAGAGACACAGATTTAAACCCAGGTTATCAGTTCAGGAGGCATGCTTTGAATTCTACATCTTTTCAGCTAAGACCTCCCTGAGAACATGAACACCACCTGACAGACGTAACTTTGTCACTTGTAGTATCATTAAAAAGACATAACCTTCAGCATGTTTCACACATCAATTTAACAAAAGAGCCAAGCAAGGAGATAGCTTTAGGGCACTCACTATCTCCTTGACGATAAAATTGTTATGTAATAGGAATTTTCCTCAAAACAGAATCTATTAAAGACCCACATTTGGCAATAATGAAAATTACTTGAATGTCATTATTCTCTTATTACTTTTTTGCTTTAGAATATAAAAAGTAAGTTTGGAAAGATCTAAGTGTATAAAAACAGGCTTAAGGAAAATAAATCAAAGCTTACTCAGATGCAACAAAGGCATGATCTTTGATTGCCTGTACTACATCATCAAATTTGATCTTTGTCGTCCGTGTCCATCCATGGTAGATGATGGGTTTCCCATCAGGCCCATCCCAGCAATCCACTAGGAAAGACAAGTAGTTGAAAAAAGAAGAGATTAAGCAATTACCTAAATAATTCTACTTCAGAGAAACACCCAAACCTTTGGTGTTGCACATTCTGAGTCACAGACTTTCATGTTCTAATAAAATATTCTATCAGATTAATTTATATTTTTCACAGAGGAAATTAAGCTCAGCTAAGTAAGAGCAATACAAATAAAATTCTCACAGAGGAAATTAAGCTCAGTTAAATAAGAGCAATACAAATCAAATACAATATAAAATTTTCCCAAAGCATTATCATATTGGAATCTGGGAATAAGGAATCCAGGTAGCTATATTGTCAGCATTCTAGCTCACAATAATTATCCAGGGATAAATACACTCAAAAAGTGGCAAGTAGACAGTTTATCTCTTTTGTCATTTTTAAACCTGAAACTAATTTGAGATACATTTTGCATTAGCCAAATTGAACAAGCAGTAGCAAGTGGCTTGTGAAGTAACAAAAAATTCAAACTTTTCAATAAGACACAGGGATGAAGATGCATATACAGTTGGTGAAAAACAAATACACAAGACATCAACTGATTTACAAGCAAGTTGAACACGATGACAAATGGCACCAAATTACAAAAATCTCTGTGTATTAGGCTTGTCTGTATTACAATGAAGACAAACTATCTAAGCTACACAAGTGATTCCAGTTCAAGTCCTATGCTATCATAGAGTAAAGCCAAGACTGTTTTAGTGTACAGTGAAATAAGATTTATAAATACACTCTTAAAATTCCAAGGGACAAAGAACCACAGTATATGAATGGGGCAACAGTGAGGCATATGGAAAACAATTTAGGGAATCAGTGCTTTTTATATGACTAACTTCAGCTTCAGAAAACAAACTAGTTCTTGATTTCATTTCTTTTTTCTTTCTTGGTAAACAGGGGAAACTCTACTTGTATAAGCAGCAAGTTACAAACCACTCCACAAAGTCTCTACTCACACTCAATACATCGACAGCCCATTCTAAGGCACCTGACATAAGCTTCTGTGGAGGATTCACTTCGAAGCTGGTCTCCTGTCAGATATCTAAGGAGTAAAAGGAAATTGCAGAAGACAGGCAGTCAATTCCAACCATTTCCCACTCACTCACTTGCAACATTTTTTCTCTTGTTATGGACAGGGCATGCTGATTTTTTCTTTATTATTAACACTTTTTTTTTTTACTTGTGATGGAAGAACTGGACTCTGCTGAACCTGATGCTAGCAGATTTTTGAATGCACCAAGTTATAGGCAGTTAAAGGCTCAATGTAAGCATCAACTAATGCTGAAACATTTCTGGAGAAGAAATCCTGAGCTCTGAAATTTACCTCACCTCATCATGCTGACGCATAATCAAGTTGGAGGGATGTGGAGGGTATTTAGAGTGATACCCACCCTATACTTAAAAGTATACCTATAAGCTATATCCATATACACTTTATTTCATTCCCTGCAATATTTTATTTGGTCATCTCTCTTCCCATTCTTTACACCTTCTTTCTTCTTATTACAGTGTTACATAAGCAGATCTCCTTCATTTGAAGATAGACCAAACTCGTAACCACATAGGTTTGTATTTGGGCTAAAGAGCTTGCATACTATAGACTGCCAAGGAAAAGGGACAGATACATACCTTTAAACACAAACTCAGAAACCAGCATCTAAGTTACTAAGCACAAAATCCTAAAACCAGTGACAATAAAAAAAGGCCTTTGAAGTTCTGACTGTAAAATAAGCTAGAAATAACAAAGAGCATGGATAGCAAATTGTACTCCTCCTCTGCCTCAGGGACCTCCGCTCTAATCCTTATGCTGACAAAGACCATGAATAACCAAGTCCCTGACCAGTAGGTGTGGTATTTATGGTCTCCATATTCCTTTCCTTTTCAGAACCTAATCTTTTCCACTTTGTGACACCGTAAACTATCAAAATATCTATCGATGGTGCAAATGATTGCCTCCTTTCCCAAGGCAACAAATCCACTGCCCTTCAGATCATGCTAACAGTATCAGATTTTCTCACAGGACGAGTCCTTATGGCATTCTTATGTTCAGGTAAAATTAGGGCTGACAGTAGCTCAATGAGGCTGTTGGTGCTTGGAAAAAATGGAGACTCCTTCAGTAACTTTAATTTCTGAAAGCAGAGAGGCTGGAACAGTTTCAACTCAAGACTTCCTTTTTATTTTCGCAACAGGATTCAGGATTTAGGTTTTCTGGCAGCTGAGCTCCGTTGTATCTCAAAACCTCTAAGATCCTAAGGGAAGGGGAAAACTGAGTCCCACAGACTGTATTTGCCACATTTACATCACACTTTTGGAAAGTTTCACACATCCAGATAGTGTATATCCGGCATAATTTACTTTCTCCTAACACACACTAGGTTTGTTTGAACAGGGATAGAGAACGGGACTTTTGGTAACTTACGTGTTATGAGAGGAAGAAATCCAGTAGTGAGACAAAGGATTATTCATGTCTTGCACATCTATTGAATCATATTTCTCATCCCAAATACTGTTTTCTTTTGCAAAAAGGTAAGTAAGGAACTACAATACAAAGAGGGATATTGAATTTAAATGGTTTTGCCTCAATAAGACTAGAAGAAATTCAATGTAGCAAAAGAAACCTATTAAAAAGAAAGAAAAGTCCAAGAGGAGTTCCTAGAATGTATCACTATCTTACCTCATCAACAAAGAGAAAGGGTTCAGCAGTTTCTCTCATAGTGTCATCAATAAACTTCGTCATTCGTTCTCGGACTTTACTGAGATCATGTGCCCAAGATTCCTTCAGACAGTAATAATACAGTAAAACTTTTAGAAGAGGTGTTATTCTATATAAAATCAACAGACAGACCTACAGATGTGACTTACTTCTCCCTTATCTAGCTAGTTTACTGCCAATATACTTTATTGCATCTTAAGAGTTTCCTCTGTGAAGTCTAAGGGAGAAAAAGAAGATTTCCACCTAAGTACCTTTATAAAGATTGGAGGTCCACAAGACAGAAACTACTATAGTCTTTCTCATTTCTAAGTGCAATCTGAACTTTCTTTCAATACAGTGAATTAGGGAGAAAAACAAAGTAGCAAGCTTATAAGGAAGGGTAGGTCTCACTTTTCAATTATATATGCAAACCTGGAGTGTAGCAGCACCCAACAAATACTGTACAATTTTCTCTGATGGTGTCTGTGCTAAATAACATTAGAGAAGTCCATAAAGACACAGTTCCAATCTCCAGCCATACTTACTTGTTTGCTGATATGGGACACTGAATTAGTCCCATTCAATAGAAAATTACCTTTGACCGGAACATAGGCAGTCAGCTCAGCTTTTTATGTAAGAGCTGCTAAAATGGGTCCATGGCCAAGGCACTACCCTGATGTACCTATGATGACAGCTGTAACTAGGCCAGGCTACCATCTTTGAAATACATCTAGTGTTCATTTCTATCCTTGCCTGTTTATCTACATGACTAATTGGAGATCTGTTAAAACCTTATTTACTTTGTCCTCCTGCTCGTCCTATGGTGCACCTTCAGAGTCTTTATGCAAATGAAAAATAATAGTTCTTATGAACTTCACTGGCAACACAGGAGAAATATTTGTAAGGTGCAGTGTCACAGCTGACATTACTCACAGTCTATGACACATCACATCTCTTTTTAATGGACATAGAACATGCTTGACAACCTAAAGAAAAAGAACTCAGAATTACTGCAACCTTCCCACCTGCTGCTCACGTAGCAGGAATCTCTGGAAGTCATGGAGATGAACTGCTGAACCATCTGGACGGTCAGTATTTCTTAAAAAAAAAAAAAAAAAACAAAAAGAAAGTAA
>NDXB01018589.1:50984-61144 GCA_002631895.1 Agapornis roseicollis
AAAAAAAAAAAAAAAAGTCCCTTTTGCTGTTCAAAGACCTACAAACACACATCACACATGGACCTGAAGCGAACTACTGAAACACAAACATATGCAACTGCATAGCACACTGGGAGCTATAACCCATGAGACTTCCTTCACATGAGAAGCACCAGGTCAGAGGTGATTCTTTGACTTCAGATTATATTCTATTCTAATATTGTGCTGAATATGTGGGAAAGAGACAAATCCATTTAGCCAGGCCAACTGCTTAAAGATAAATAAACAAACACAAATATTTTGCCCTTATTCCAAACCATTAACTTGGCTTCCTTCTATCTGTATCCTCAATATATATTCTGTATACCAGTAGCCTCCTTCTCCTCTTCCCTAATATCCTCAGTTATTTCTTCTATCCCCTCTTCCTCTTAATATTCTGTTCTGTTCTTCTCAAAGCTCTGACTCCTGAAGGAAAGAATTCAAGTTATTGCTGGGACAGCCCTATCTCTGGATATATCTGACACTGCTGCTGTGACCAGTTTCAAGCTAGATACCATGCATACCAGCCATGTTCAGGCCACATTAGGACTGAAACAAGGCTAATTACTAAAACATCTGCCATGATCCCTGGCAGCCCATGCTGAATGTTGCTTATGCACTTTCATTGTTATGAATGCCCAAACAAGCTTTTAAAGCTGGTTCCTGTCTGTCTACATTAGAATGTAGTCACTCCAATGCACACTGCTTCAGTAATGAAGGAAGAACTGGCGGCACAGCTGCACAGGAATGCTCACAGCAGGTTATACAGTCCAACCTGCTAGGCTCCAACTTGGCTATGAAAGGGCAAAGACCTCTATGAAGCAAACAAACTAACATGCCTGCACAGATGAGCTTAATCTCTACAGTAAGACTGGAAGAATATAACTCCCTTCTCTCATTCTGGCATGGTAATTCTAGGCAAAAAACAAAACTATGTATTTTTCATCATTTGCTTCATTATATCACATGCATGAACATGAGTGAGTGCTATGAACACATTGTGTTCAGCAAAAGGCAGAACTCAAGTTAAAGCAAGAGCAAATACTATTTTCAGGGCACTCATTTCACATATTGGACAAAAAATACTTCTTTTCATTCATGTTAGAACCTGCAACAACAGTTCACTAAAAACATACTGAACAAAGAGCTTCTTACCTGTTCCTTCTAGTTTGATCAACAGAATAGATCTGCTTTCTCAGCCAGCTTGTGGAAAAGAGGGAAAGAAGAAAAAAGGTTCAATCTAAGAATTATAAAGAAAACACAGCCAATGAATACCACAATCCAAAAAGGAAATTCAATGGAAATACTGAAGAGTCATAAGACACATCTCTATAATAAAGTAAAACATTTCCAGTGTAGCATTTAATGATTCAGCCACTTTTATAACAGTCTTTGTAAATATCTACTTTTCTGCTGCTTAATTCTCCATTATAAAGCCACATAAATAACATAGGAAGGGTGGACAGGACAGCAGCAAATGAGCAACCAGAAGCTGTAAAAATCTAAGTGGTAAAGCAAGACAAACTTCAGCTAATATAGAGTAACTCAACCAAGTCAAGATTTATGCCAGCTGAGGCTGCCGGCTCAAAGATCTGTTAGATGCATAAAAATTAACAATTAGGAGGGAAGGAGGGGAGTTTAGAGAATCTTAAAGAAAATCCTCATTAGAGTGTGTGTCTGTATTAGGTGCGCAGCAAATTACTATTTGCAGCATTAATAGTAAATACACAGACACGCACATACACAATTTTGATCTAAAATGTCACTAGTAAAGTTTATCCTCAGCCTCTACAGGAATCACTCTGCTGCACAAATACAGCCTGGAACCCAGCAGCACTTTGTATAGCAGCCTGCTGCATTACCATGGAATAGATGAGTATAGATAAGAATACAGTCTACAACTGGAACAGCGAGTAGGTAAAGAAAATATCAATGTCAAAGCCAGAGTCTGGTCAAGTAGCAAGGACAGGGTATATCCTCACAACAAGTAACTGCAGTGACCACAAACAAAAATGTCAGCAGTAATGAAAAGCTATCAGGTACAGAGATCGTGTTTTTTAGCTCTCCAACAAAACTGGCACTCTGAGCATGAGTAGTTTCACATGCAACTTCCTACGAAGCATTAAGGGTGCAGTTCCACCATCATATGGCTGGATGCTAAAAAGATAGCCTTAAAAAAAAGCTCATTTTCAACCTGGCTCTCTGAGTCAGCTGGTCACATTCCCATACAATGCATTGGGACATCTACTAAAGCAAGCCTACTTCAATTTTTCAAGAAGTCAATGCACACTTACACTAGCTACTTTTATGCTCTCATTAAGAGACTTTTGGTTTGGTGTGGGTATACAAAATAAGGTAAATTGCAAGTCTGTATTAGTGGATGCAGCAGAATGGCATTCCAGAACACATATATAGCAAAATAGACAAAGAGTTTTACACATGAGCTTTGCTGTGTCATATGCTAACTGGAGAGTAGTTGTTTCTTTCAGGTTTTCCACTTTCAATTCCAAAGAAACATCAAGTCTCACAAAGTGAAAACATGTCCACATACCTCTCTGTGATCGCAGGTGTGGGAGCACTCATGACTTCTTGATACAAGATATTCAAGCCACACAACCATTTATCAGCGTCATCTTTAGAGTCAGCTGAAAAAAATAATACACTATGAGAAATCTCAAAACAAAGTCAACACAAAACCAAGGCACAAACTTGGGATGTTCAGACAAACCCTAATATGTAAAGTGGCTGATGAATCTTTCTCTTTAATAAATCTCATTGCATAGCTTCACACTGCTAATGATAAAATTAATAAAAACAGCATAAATTTGGGGGTGGGATGTTAACTCTGGAAGCTCTGACAAAAAAAATACCTTCTTTTAGAAGTCTCTTTATCAGGGTATGCAAGTTTCAATATTTCAGCACAGAGACTACAAACTGCTGGTGAGCTCCTGTAGTAACACAGTCAAATTCATTTTCTTTTCTCCTACTTCTCAAGTGGCAGAAGCCCAGGGACCTAGATTTAGAGCAGCTTGAAGCACACAGCAAAAGAACTCAGTGTGGTGTAGCATAAAGCTAGTTCATTATATTCCAAGCAACCAACATATAAATTGTAAAGTACTGGCTTTTGATAGACAACCACTACATGTCTGTCCTAAACTTGCCTTTAAACACAAATTGTTCCAGACTACACTTAGGCAAGAAGAGCAGGAAGGAAGCAATGTACAAAACTGGTGTAGCTTATAGAACATATTTAATACAAGTAAAGTTTAAACAAGGTCTAAAATTCTTTACACAGCTTAACACTGGAAGCCAGATACATCTTCCTCCCAACCTTGCAGATCAGTTTATCACTGCCTTGGGGTTTTTTTTTTAGGTATAATTTGCCTTTTCATTTCCCAAACCAGAAGAGTCCTCCACATAACTTAATGTGATCACATTTGATATTGCTTTGACCTAACAGAACCAAGATGACGAATTGTGTGCTGGGTATAGCCTTCCCTAAGGAATACCACAGTTAGGCTGAAACCACCTTTAGGGCCCTTAGATGAGATGCTATCGTAACAGCCTTCAGCTGGGAAAGTCCATTCTCTTTAGCATGCTGGTAGTAAAATTTCATGAAGACATTTTCAATTAAACCAGTTCTGAAAAATTATTTTCAACAGGAACTGTAAACTGTGCAATTCTTTTAACTGCCTTCAAAGCAAAACAGATTCTCAAAAGATGAAGGTTACGTTTTCTTTAAACATATTTTCAAATAATGCTTTATTCCCCAAGGATGAAGCTAGAGCCTAGCCTCAGCTCCCCATGGATATGTTTTCCAGTTTCTTACAGTTTCAGAAAGAAACCTTTCTACCACTGCCAAACCAATTCTGCTCCCAAGACAATTCTGCCTTTTATGACAGCTACCATTCCCCTTAAGTAACAATTATTTTATATTGTTTCAAGAAACCACGACAAAACACTTCCTTTTCCTGGTTGATTTCCCCCTTAATTGAAAGTTATAACATGCTGTTCTGCAGTTCAGCATTACAGAAACATATCTCATGGCACCAAGTGTTTTCAAAGCACTGTCAGAGGCCTGTTTTGAGAATAGCCATGGAAAAGGGATGGAGCTGGACATTAGAGGAAGTCAACCTGGCACAGCTGCACTTTACCACAGCCACTTACTGAAAATTTTCAGACTTCAGACAACAATGGTAAAATTTATTTAAAGTGAAAAGCCTATAACAGTGGATTAGTCATGAGCAGTCTTTAATTTCCAGTGCATCAGACTGCAAAAACAAAGTCTTCTAGTACTGCAATCTATTAATTCCATTTTAAAAAAGGCAATTTTAGCATTAAAACACTTGCAAAACACTCCCCTTTTCTCCCAGTAAGATTTTGCAATTAATTTCATTATTTAAATGACAAGTAGCTCTCACTGTCCTGTGCAACAGCACATCAACTCAAATAAATGGGCTGTATGATTCTAAACAAAGGATCCACCACAACTATTTAAAAGATACATCTCTTAGTAAACTCCGTTAGTAGAAAACTGTATTCAGCCTACACTGTAAGAACTCATATCCTTTCAAATTTCAAAATTAAAATTTTGGGGTTGTGACCATGGATAATCTCGCCTGAAGTAAGAAGTGCTCCAACCCTTTCCATACATACAAGATACAACTTCCCTCTGTTTCACATAGAACTTCTTCAGTTTATCATCTTTCACTTATGGCCCCTAGTAAATAGCAAAGGTTTAGTATTACTAACTATAACTTCATTTTTCTCTATTAGTTTCCAGTTGCTCATAGGTGACAGGAAAGTTTCTGTGATACAGCTGTATTACAACTCTCATGACTGTCTTTTCCAAAACCATTTAGGCCAGACTGAAAATGCCAGGGCAATATTCTGGCCAACTGAAGATAACGGCAAATGCATTGCTGAGATCTTGAAAAGTTTACTGGAGATATTTAACCAGCAAGAGTCTACCTTGCTAGAAATGACTGAGCAAATCAGAAACTACACTCACACAATACTATCTGAGAGGAAGTGATGTTCCCTGCCCGTGGTAAGGGGGTTGGAACTAGACCATCTTAAGATCCTTTCCAACCCCTCCTATTCTATGATTCTATTCTATGATTCTAAGACATTAGAAATGCAGGAGTTCATGGATGTGAAGGAATGAGTAAAAGGTGCATCTCCAGACTTTAAACACCTGGTCCACTCCTGAACTGCACAAGTCAAAACCACAACACTCTGCGTTATTGTTCCATCAATGTATTTGATTTGTTCTATTGGTAGGGTTAAAGAAGAAACAAAGAAGAAAAAAAGTACCTGCTAAACTTAAGGTGCTGAGGACAAACTGGGTACCATAAAAAATAGTAAAGCAGTGTTCTTCTCTTTGTTTTGCTTTGCAACGCTCAAAGTCCCTTGAATTCTTTCCTGGGCGAATTTCTTTTATTTCCAGCAGATCCACTGAAAGGAAACAACATCCAGTCAGTACAACTGCACTTACATTCCAAAAGAGCCTGATACAGTAAGATGAACAATTCAAAGCATGCATACATATATGAAGTATCTCTATATATAAACTTAGAGATTTTTATTGGTCAAGAAATGCAAATTACACTAGCTTTATAATTTCACTATCACTGATTATCCACGGAAAAAGTGTATACACATGGCCCCTTCAGGTTACAGAAGACAAGATTTCACAAATGGCATATACTCTAAGCAAGAAATTTCCAACTGCCATGACAACATTTCAGAGACAAAAAAGAACAGATACAACTTCCGACTTACCTAAAAATTATGCATCAGATCTTAGATAGACCTTGTCAGCTAGTCAGCTAGTATAGTCACTGGCATTTGTAAGAAAAATATTTGAAGTAGTAATATAAAGACAAAAACCCAGCCTAATAATTAAAATGTTTCAGTTTTTTCTGGATAAAGGACAGAGATCTATTTGGTGTTAACATAACGTGTTGTACCACTTTGAACTTGCTGCTTTCTATAGAACACAGGTACGTATAAGAGCATGGCAGAATGGGAACACTGCACAAGCACGTACTTTCTCAAGGCAGCTCCCTTTTGAACAAACCCTTGCTACATGGCCTACATAACAGTAGTGAGGCAGCACTGAAATAGAAATATGTGCACTCTCAAGATAAGATACTTATTAGAAAAACTGAGGAAGTGGTTTTGTTCTGCCTGTGGACCAGACAAATAAACAGCTCTTCCTACTTTTGGACAGCCTTGACTTATGGGCTACAGGATGAAGAAAAATGTTTCATGGCTGCTCTTAAAATGTGTTTATCAGACTTAGAAAGATCCAAGGAAAATAGCTGAGGGTTTCTGTTTATGCATTTAAGAATGCCACAATATAACCCCTGTTTTAAATGAGCACCTCATCAGAAACAGAAGACAGTTAATAACATAATGAAAAAGCAGCTCTGCTACCACCGAGTGGAAGCTGAACACTGGTTAAAACTCCAGCCTGTGTAATGCTGGGTTTCTTTGATGCCAACATAGAAACGAGGGACAGACAAGCAAGGAAGTTTGTCAGTAAAATCCCGATAATAAAACATTGAGTCATTTTGAAATTTTGTATTCTCTGCAAAATATTCCAGGCCAAACTTTTCACCAGACACTCTTTTCTCCCAGTCATCAAACAACTTACATTGGGAAAATGGGACCTCAAAGTTTAACCTGAACGAATCATAGACCACAAGCATCTTTCTTAAACTTATTTTTCCAAGTGTAATTATCTTCAAGATTATCTTCAGCCACCCTTTCAGACCATGAAAACATCTCCTAAGATTTGCATATCTGCTTGGCCAATGCCCCTAAATTCAGATGCAAACTTCTAAAATAAATTCATGATATGACCATAAATAACCAGAAACCAAAAGCTCCTTCTGATAACTCTAATCCTCCTACCATCCAAAGTCTCACTTAGATCCCTAGCAATGTGTCTGAATATCCACCTGAAAAAGATAATGGGCTGAGAAAGCCAGGGCTGTTCAGCCTGGAGAAGAGAAGGCTGCATACAGACCTTATAGCAGCTTTCCAGTATCTGAAGGGGGCTTATAGGGATGCTGGGGAGGAACTCTTCAGTGCTAGGTCAAGGGGTAATGGGTTAAAACTTGAACTGGTGAAGTTTAGATTGGATATAAGGAGGAAGTTCTTTCCTGTTAGGGTGGTGAGGCACTTGAATGGGTTGTCCAAGGAAGTTGTGAGTGCTCCACCCCTAGCAGTGTCCAAGGCCAGGTTGGACGAAGCCTTGCATGGAATGGTTTAGTGTGAGGTGTCCCTGCTTATGGCAGGGGGGTTGGAACTGGATGATCTTAAGGTCCTTTCCAACCCTAACTATTCTATAATCTAAGCCCACCAATTCACATTAGGATCAGTCGAGAAGAATCAGGACGTAGAGACAGAGAGGGAAGGATCTGCATGGCTGCAGAAAACTGTGCACCATGCCAGCTCATTCTAATAATGGGCAAGAGTCACCTTCCCTGATTTTCCTTCACTTAGCAAATCCCTGCTGAAAATACCCCTGCTGAAAAGTTGTAACTTGAAATCAAGACAGACCTTTCACTTCTGACTCTTATAAATCCACACACATGAACGCCACACCACAAAGCCTCCCTCAAAGTGCAAACTATAAGCAGCAATAAAACAGATTTCACAACCTGCATTGCTGTTGTCATTTTAAATAGCTCTTACTTCATACTGACCTCTGAAACAAACATACTTACTCAATGTCTTCCCTCTGTTACATATATACTCACTGCAGTTCTTTTCCTTGCACTACAACCATTCAATCCCACCATCCCATTCTCCTGTGTTAACATATGGTATATAAATATAGGCACAAGGATTTTTGTATGCACATGTTTCACACTGGTAACAGTACTATTGTTCCTCCAATTGGTCTTTGAAAAAGAGATTTCTATACCACAGTTGTTAAACAATCAGTAAACAGAGACAACATATTATGTATGTCCTGCCAAGTTATCATTATGTTTACTCAAATAATATATGAAACAGATGTATAAACCACAAGTTTTATTAAACATTCTTTAGATTTTTACAGAAAGGAAGAAATAATACATTATCATTTCAAAAAATTAGTGAAAACTACCTGCATATATTTTAATGATATTTTATAATGTCATTTCATAATGTCATTTCAGATGCATTATTCTGTATTATTGAAAGAAAAGCCAAGGCAGAAAATCAGAGAGGGAAAAGACTCATGTACAGCAAGCATAAACTTTGGTCTGGCACTCAGTTCTGTCTCCCCAGGTAGTCTGGAGTCATCTGCACCCTCCACACAATGCCCCCTAACTCCAGAACAGCTGATCCTCACTGAACCAAGAAAGGAACAGGCCAGGAAAAGCCACAGCATGTTTCAAACTCAGATTAGTAAATCAGCTGTACCAACTTAACTGTTACACAGTTACTGCAAACTTCTTATAGCACAATCTGTCACTGAACAGTTAAAATGCAACTCCATGTCTGTGCCAGAACTACAACCACACTGCCTGCATCTTCTGACTGCCTTGCACTAATGGAGCCTTCCTCTTTCTCAATCCCACATGCTAATTGCAGAGCTGTACCCTGACTAGGCTTCGCAGACAGATACTGCTGGGCCCTGATACACCTGAAAAAACGCACAGATGTGGACATATGCTTGCAGGTGTGATTTCTGTAAAACAGCGCACTTCCCAAGGGAGCACAAATCAAACTATACCCTGTAGAGAGGCTGACACACCCAGCAAGACAAGGATGACACTACCAACGCATTCGACCTCCAGCCAGACAGTTCATAAGTCTAGTATCACTCTGAAAACCAACAATACCAGCTTATATTTCTTCCATGTGGTTATTTCCATGGGTTAGAAGGGTCTCCTTGGCAGCCTCATCAGTTACCTATTGATTCTGACAACTCCCTCAAGTGGCTCTTTAACAAGACTGGACTCCAAGGCACTTTGAATTATCATGCAGTTTCAGGCTCTGATACGGAGGTGCAGTATTCGTTGTAGTTCAGAGCCAAAAGCTGCTGAACTTCAGCTCCTGCTGTTGTGTTGTTCAGCAAATCAGTTAATTCAATGCATCATTACACTACTACATAGCTACTTTTCAGAGACTGCACAAATTAATTGCTCAGTGCCTTCCAGATTGCCTGTTACAGCTCTTTACTGCCATAAACTTAACAATAAACATTTGATACTCAACAATTCCACTGATCTCCATTCAAATAAACTGGCTGCAGTTGCAGTTAGTCAAATACTTATGGGTTTGAATTCCTGTTACCTTTCCTTCAGTTACACCTAGAGGCAGACAGTAAAACAGAACTTGACTGCTTAATAGAGCAACAATATACTACAGCCCTTTCCAGTTTGAGCTCTGAATTCAAGGGGCCATATTTATCAAATAGGTACTGGTTTTGTATTTAAAAAATTAAGAGGCACCTTCACCAAATGAGATTAGAATAGCGTAAAATTTACATATGCGCCCAATAGCAACCATATTCAGGTCCATGAAGTTCATTCCAGTCCCTATTCGCTGACAGAAAGTCTGGTTGTTCTAAGTTAGCATTAAACATTGCAGAACTGAGCTGCTAAAGGGAAGAAATAATTTGAAAACAGCTAAAGGCTACACACATTCATTTTTTCATTTGACCACAGAAACCAAGCTCTAAATGCTCAGCAGAAGACTTACACAAAGTTCCCTTGGGTAACAACCAGAGCACAGCAATTTTAAAACAGAAAAAGGTGAACCTTAGTGTTCTTTTCAACAGAAGAACTCCACAAAGAGCAAGACATGGATTCGCTTGTGCAATGACATCCCGATTTTTAACAGTATTCAGAATATAGAAAGCAAATGTGGGTTAAGTTTAATTATTATTTTATGTCTGAAACAATAAGGAAATTCAGACAGAAATTGTGCTCTCAGGAAAAAATAAACCACCCAAGTCACTACTGGAAACTAGCAAGGTCAGGTGTAACATACAAGCCAAAAGGAGCACTTATTTCACATTCCTCAGCAGAATATATAGATACTCACCACTTCTCCCCAGAAGGTATAGATGCTATAAATGTTCATACTATCTTATCGGGGGGGGGGGGGGGGGGGGGGCCTTTTTTCCCCCCTGA
>NDXB01018589.1:61221-102394 GCA_002631895.1 Agapornis roseicollis
GGTGGGGGGAGGGGGGGATACATTTTCCCCCATAGAGGAAGTTCACATTAGTAGAATTGTTAATGCAAATTAAATGACTTAGCTGTTTAACCTAGGAAAAAATAAAAATAACCCCCACACATACCTATCTTAAAGAATGCAAGCCACTCACAAAAATAGTCTTTTAGAGGTTATTTTTTTAAGTTTCCCAATGTATCTGACAGCCAAAAGGATGCACAGAACCAAAATTTGTTCTCTTTGTCAGGTCATTTTAGAAAAGATTTTAAAAGCCAAATTAGCAAAATTTAATTTTAGGGATAAAATTCACTAAACACAACAAGAAAGATTTTATAAAAGCCAAACCTTGTCAGCTCTAACAGCACCGCCTGTGGGAACATACATAAAATTACCATTACGTTAAGTTACACATACCTGCATTTCACCTCACCCTGTAAATTGTACGTGGCCTGTTATCTGGTCATGTTATCTACACAACTGTATTATAGATGCACTGCTTCTCCCATGAGCTTTAATCATTAAATATCCAGATGCCATATTTTACAGAAACTAGTGATTTTTGCTTGGCAGTGTAACACAATCTGAAAACATGAACACAGTCCAAACTTTCAGATCAAGAAAAACCAGAGCAGCTCCCATAGGCTCTAATTCTACACACAGTATGAATTTATTAGGTAAGTGCTTGGTTTCTATTCACTCCCTTTTTTAATATACCTGTGAAACATGAAAATTCAACTTAGCTTCATACTGAAGGGGGTTTTTTTCTTAAATCACATTCTACAGGACAAATTCTGTAAAATCTCTTTTCAGCACAAGAAAAATCTCAAGTGAACTTAACCATCTATGATAATTCTTTTTCATAGGTTAGCTATAAGATCAGTAACAACAAATGACTTTGAGATAGCAAATGTATTTAAAAAGTGAGCCACAGTAATTTTGTTATACAAACTCAGTAAAAACATACAGAAAAAAAAAAACAAACCAGGAGAAGAGACAGTGTGAAATTAGCAGTCCATGTTAACCCTAAAATAAAACATTATGCATTATCAGTCAGATCTTTCTCTTAGAAAAAGGTGTAAGAGAGCTCTAACGCATTAATAAAGTTCTGGAGTGAGGAAAATAGACATGGTTACTGTGTGTCACAGCGAGGCATAGCATCAGCATCCAAAGCCTCTTTAATAAGCCTTTATTCCTCTGCTTCTTAAGTTTGCAATTACATTGACAAGAGGTCTTCATCTCTGCCATTCCCAAACACAGGTATCTCATCCTCTGGGAAACAAAAAGTTTTCAGATTAGATAGATTAGTACTGACACATCTATTCCCCTTTCTCTTTCAACCTTACCTATACCCTAACCTCTTGTTCTGCATACACAAAAAGCATTTTAACGGCTGATATATGAACTTTTCCTAAGCATGGCCATCCAATGCTTTAAGCCTACTTCTTGTGTGCTTAAATGGTCACTAGTTGCTTTTTTATTTCTTGAGTAGTCTGCAATGAATCAAAAACACCAAAAAAAAAAAAGGTAGGTGATCTTACTTTTCCAAAGTTTAAGTGATTAAATTATGCTTTAAGTCATTTTACAAAAGCAGATTGCCTCTTCACATAAAAGGCAACAGAAAAAAGATAAATCATCTCATGTCCTCAACAGAATCTTCCTTGAAACGCCCATGCTTGTATTACAGAGAAACACACACTTGCACATTCAAAGAAGGATTTCTCAGAGCATAAATTCTCCTGCCTGTGAATCACCACTTAACGCAAGGATTCAAAGAAGAGTATGAAGAAACTCATGTATTTTCCAGTGACTAATCAAACTCTAATCGCCACAAACTTTCCCTTAATAGTTTTCCTTAAAGCACTTTGCATCTGATAAAGAATGAATTCTGGAGTATGGAAATTATGTATCTGCTTCCTGGAGATTTACTCCTTGTCACCTACTTGCTCTACAACCTTAAATACCATAACCTCTTTGGGCTTTAATTTATTCACATGCATACAAATGTGTATACCAGAATATGAGAAAATCTGGGAGGCCCTGTTTGCTACTGAAAGGTACTCTCAGTCAGCAAAACCTCAGTCAGCCAAGACAAGACATGTCACTTAGCAGAGTACTGACAAGCAGTTCTCACCCCTGACACCTCTTCCTTCCCCTCTGCTTTTCACTGCTGTCCCATAGTTCCCTCCACCACTCTCTCAGCTATAACAGTACATTTGTTTATGGGCCACTTGGTATCCTAGTGAAGAAACAGCGCAGCAGCGTAGCTGATGTGGAGGCAGAAGTGACCCCCAGATGCCATGGTGATACACAACACACACACACCCATTGTATGGCCAGCCTGTGACAGTCTGAAGTGGGAAGAAACAACACGGGGTGTGTGTGACCCAGGGGCCATCATGCAGACCCACGCACAGTTGCAAAGGGTAAACATACAGAAATACACAGCAGAGCCATAAGGAAGTGCCTCACTGAGCAACACACTGCAAGAAATCATGCTGGTAAGTCACAGCTTCACACTCATGTATCTACTATGCATAAATTAGCTTCTACAAAAAAAAAAAGGCCCATTACAAATTAAACAAGGAATTTAGTTCCCTCTCTATGAGGAATCTGAGGCTTCCTTCTCTCATGTGTGTTGGTAAAACAAAAGTTAGTTTGGCGCTACTATAGTTATCAAGATCTGTAGCTCTTAAACTGCAAACCCATTAACACACGATGGTCAATAAAACCTATGGGTAAACAATCCATAGCCAAGTTATACCGGGTCCCCACCACACACTTTTCCCTGCTACACAATCCAAATTCCCAAATGTCTTTGCTAGCACCAGGCAACTTCCAAGTTAGGCTGTGCTAGCAGGAATAAGAGATGGCGGAAGACTGTGGTCCACCCTAAACTACCAAGACATTTGCTTATTTTTCTGGCAATGGTATCTGATACCAGCTGCAGATTTACTGCCATCGGTTTTAGAGCCATGGCCCTGCAAACACTGCTCCTGTATTTCCGTGCTTTTTACACTCAAAATTCCTCCCAAAGTTCAAATTACACTTTTACATTTACAATGCTTTGCAACAGAACTCCCAACTGCTTCTTATACATTCAATGGCCAGAGGAAGAGACTCCAGCAGACATTAATTCAGAGCAAGAACTAAACTTTGCTCTGAAGGAGCCTTTCATTCTCCCAGCTGTCTACTGGCAGACAGATGAACTAGCCTTGTAAGTTACCTGCTTAATACACGATGTCAAAAACACCATTCCTGTGCATAACCCTTAGTCCCCAAGACCTCATTCTGTACTCTTTTATCAGTCACTACCCTTTCACCAGGTCACTGCAAAGGTCAGCAAAATTTACTTCTCATCAAAGAAATGGAGTAGATTTCTCCTACTGCAATCAATGACAGGGGCTCCACTGAAAATAGAGCTAGTGTGTATACCAAGAAACGTAAATGGAGGGGTGGAACAAAGCACGAGGGCTTCAAAGCGTGGGTGATCTGATAAAGCATTAATACCACTCTGCAACATACAAAGCACAACAAAGGGAAAACAAGCAAACCCACGATACAAATAATTAAACAAACCCCACATAACTCCTCAAGGGAAAAACATTTGTCACTGTAAGTTGTACCACCCTTGACCTAAGTAACTTACAAGAAACAGGGCTGAGATGGTTAGCCCTACAAGCAGTCCCATAGTCCACCCAGCAAACTTCAGGTTAGCTTTAACAGTTTAACATGAGGACAATGCAGAATACACAGAAATGCCATCTGTAAGTAAGAGCAGAAGAAAAAACTGTTGACATTTTGTAGCCAGTGTCTACAAGTATTTCCCTCAGACTATGTCAGAGCTAAATGTCTCTATGTATAGAACAATAGCAAGATGACTAAAAGAACCTCAAGTATAGGTGAACGCAGTCACATCTAGTTCAGATCTGCTTCCTTCAGACATTTGCACAGCTCTCTGCAGGCTCACATAAGGAAGCATGTTGCTGGCATTTATTTTAATACACTAATGAAACCCTGCATACCAAACATCCACAATAAAAATATTCTCAAAGGATCACTGCTCCAATCTATGCATTTTGGTTTTGACAATGGGTTGTGTTGGATCCATCTGACACAGGAAAGATGTATGTAAGGTACTCTGCAGTTTTAGCAGATGACCAAAGAGCAACAGCACTAAAAACTTCTCTGGCCTCCACTAAACCTGAAAAACACTTCAGGACAGGCAGCCCCTCTCTTTCCACTGCTAATCTTTCTCCTTTCATCTAGAAGGAAACCTGAAGCTCCCATGGACAAATTTTATTTAACTTTTCCTGAAAGGTGCTTATTTACTAGTGCCACCTGACTTTACAGGCTAAAAAAAAAGAAATAAGTAAAGATGATCAACAGTCACTTAACTTAATCTTTGTCTGGGCCTACAAAGCATCACATTTTACAACAGCAGAATCACAGTAAACCACAGAAATGCAGATTGTACAGGAGGATCGGAATTTCCTTACAAAGAGCAAAATCTACTGTCTCCAGAAAGTTTGATTAGCTTGGACAAGCTTAATAGCTAGCTTGATCTCATGAAAACTGACCTACCATCCAAGAACTCACTTGACTTGCACAACTCTTGGCTGCATAGCTCTACAGTAAAGGAAAGCTTCTCACACACAGGTTATTAACACCGTTAGAACAGCTCAGGAAGGCTGTGAGCAGATACTGTTGTGCTGCTCCTTCTCCTCTCTTGCAGGTGGGCAGGGAGGACTAGCACTAGAAGAGCTGGTACATAATGCTATGTCTCTGATTTGTAAAGCTAAAAATCACCAAAAGTTAAAATAAACTCTTGTATTTGAAGAATTAAAAAAACATATAGCACCATTCTCAGTAGTATGGTAACTTGCAAAGTTAAAAACATGGCCAAAAATTGCAGCTGCTTTATTAAAGTGAGAGGATTTACTTGATATGTATCAGCTTAAAATTTGGCCTTCTGATCTACTTTCAAAATAGGACATCCTGCCCTAAAGGACACAAATAACCTGTCCTCTTTCATTTAGAGTAAAATACAGAGGCTTCTCCCCAGATTGTTTTTGTTAGAAAATTCCTTTTGTAAATGGCAACTCAAGTCTTTCAGAAGGTCAATGTAAAATCTCCAGTATTTAGTCATGGTATGGTCATACAATGAAGACAGAGACTGTTTAAACCAGATTTCCTAGCCTTTGGATATCCTCACTTCTTCCCACACGGAAGGGCTGGGTTTACAAAGAGTTATCTAAAGAAAGGTATCTCCATTTTACTTTCTCATCCAGATTATCTCCATTTTATATACTAATCCAGAGAAACACACCTGTACTGAGCAGGAAACAGCCATAATTTTAGCAACTCTTCCACTCTAAACAGAACTGCTGACAGGATTTTAATGAAAGAGACCCTTTCAAGAGTAATGAAATTTCAAATACACAGTACTGCTACATTCATGGCCATGGAGCTGTCTAAACATTCAGTTCAGTATACCTAATCCTGTATCTCCTTTGCATGGGTTCCAGAATTAAGAGTAGATACCTTTTGTTACTGTGAAGTGTAACTTAAATCTCTTCCAAAATAACATTAACCAAACTTGAAAAACACCCTTGTAATAATTATGAGCAACTCAGGCTTAGAGGATTTTAGTGTCTTTCACTCATATACAGTTTACCAGCAAGAAAATATGCACTATGACATCCAAAATTCCCAACACTACAAAATTTTCTCTTAATTTCTAAAGGTAGAGCATTAAAATAAAATATAAGAGTCGGTCTCCATCTTCTCTATCTATTAGCAGCCTATTTTTGTGTCTCAAAGTGAACTGTCCTCACTACCTGATTCAGACACACAAACCCCACAACAGATGCAAACATTTGGGGTTTTGCCTTCTGTAAAGAGCAGTTGCTTGAGTTAAAATAGCACACACTCAACAGGAAGCCATCTTACCTTTCCCACTCATACTGAATAACAATTCTTACTGGAGTGTAGCACATGCAAAGAGCAACCATTAAGACTGCATCACAAATACTATTTCTTGTACAGCACAAGCATATTAAGCAACGTAATACTGGAGATGATAATTCTGTGCCCTCAGCCACTACAAAATGTGTATTTTTTACTTTTTACAAAGTCAACAAAATCAGCCACTGAATACTCTGAGTCAGTCATATCTACATTTATATATACAAGTCAAAATAACCTCCCTCCTACCACAAAGTTGGTACCATGAACTCAGTATAGCTCCAGAGAAATAAGTTTTAATTCCCCATCACTGGTATTCAATTCACCCATTCAATTAACCAAATATGAAAGCTTCAAATCCATAATATTTTCACCTTTCAAACAAAAGAAAGCCTGAGTTCCAGTCAAAAGAAGCAACAGCAACACTTAAATAATGAAATAAATAAATTAAATATTTCCATATTTTCTTCCTCTTCAGTAAAAACACTGCCAGCAAGTTAAAGCTGCAGTGACTTTCATTTCAAGCAGATCAGATACCGTTTATGGTAAATTGTAACAACTGTTCATACCATATTCTGAAACAATGCCTGCAAAATACAGCTTGGTTTTGGGCAGATGAATTGCTTTTTAGACAACAAAATGATACTTTAAATATTCATGCTTTAGAGTAGGACATATTCTCAGATCTAAAGATTCTACCATTATAAAGGTCACTTAAATGTTGATCAGTTAAAGAACTGTTTCAGTACTACCATTCTCAGGGAAAGAGGCACACAGCTTTTGGATAAGTTACAGGTCTGTAGCTACATTCCCCACTCTAGTAATGACTGCTTGTGCAACTGGAAGCGAGTCATTATCCTGCTGGATTTTCCAAGCGTAAGAGTCAAAGTACAATATTCACCTTCTTTTAAAACGGTTAAAACCTACACATACAGCAAGCTAATTATCAGGATGTACTACCGCTAACACACAACATCCCCAGGAAGCTTTGATAGAAGATCACAAGTCAAACACTGAAAAGTTGACTCCAAAATCCAGAATGCACAGTCTGCACAATTTTTTATTCAGCCCTTCTGCTGGCTATGCTAAGCCTTCAACTACATGATCACAAGCTGTTTCTATGAGAGGACTCTAATGCCTTGTTCACCCACTAAGTGGTCATTTCCTATTTTGTTTTAATTTTATTGCTCTATGCATAACCCCAGGCTTTATTTGGTAAGCATATTCAAGCAATTCTCTCATAACTGAATTGTTCATCTTCTCTCAGTACTTCTTTTTTTGCACACCTCACTTTGGGATCTGAGCATATCAGAACCAATAATGTACTCACATTCTAACATGTCTTTACAGGAAGCAATAATTACCCTCATTTTCCACATGAGAAACTGGACACTGAAAGATTATGATCCAGAGTGCTTGTTGATTACAGTGTCCAGACCTGTTTGCTTTTCCCCAGGACAGTGTGTATGACCATATTTTCACTACCAATATTAAAAACATCCTCCAGACAGCTGGCCTTTCATTCCACTACACTGTATTTCCAGTTGCACAAGGAATGAGACAGGAACCAATCAAAACAGTAGCAGAGATTTAATACTTCTTAGAAAAGAGCATGAAGGCAAGCTACACAATTCAAAAATCATGCAGCTTTTTGGTGCATGTCTTGCATCCCCTCCCTTAATGATGCCTCAGACTCCTGTGTTCATAAACCATTTTTCTTCTCTTGGGCCTTGATTAACTTGTTCCTCACTGAAGACCCTGTCTGCTGAGTAACTTCGATTCACACCTCTGTAGCCTCTCTCACTCCAATATACCTGCTCAGCTTTCCCAACTCTCCAACTCCAAACTCAAATATCTTATCACAATTTCTTTTCCAAAATAGCCCCAATTCATAACATCTACGCTTCTCATATTAGCAATATGAGAAGCAATTCAGAGAAACTATTCAATTCCTTTATTGAAGACAAACACCATTCAGCAGCTGTATAGTAAAATCATGCCCATGATAAGAGCTAAATAAAAAAAAAAAAAAGTCATATGAAAGCACTGTGATTACATTATAAAAACAGGAGCTGTACAAATACCAGAAAGCACAGGCTGAGGTTGGCTGACATCAGCCACTTTCAGTAAAAACTGAAGATAAGTCTCAATTTGTTCTTTTACCCTTGCTTTTGCAGTCCTATGTAGCTTTACACTTCTATTTCTCAAATTTGTTATAAATAGTGGGTTTAGTCAATCAGTTTAGATACTAACTAAAGAGACAGTATCAACTCAGGACCCTGAAACTATGCCTTATAACCCACAGCTTCATCCTTCTAAGTCATTGGTACTTTCCAATAATGGTCATAAATAATGATTTCTACACTGAAACAGCAAATTCCCTAAGAAAACAGAAATTACACTTCAGTTTCCTTGAATTTGGAAAGGGTTTTTTTTGGAGAGAGTGTGAAGAAGTACTACTTGTTTGAATTTATAAGACATCTTGATGCTTAGTGATGTAAAAGAGCTGTCATTCAGTAACTCAATTCAGATAACACAAGCACCATCATATTTAAAGATGAAGACTTTAAGATCAGGGATTAGGCCAAAAGCACATTAATCATATTTAGGTAGCATTAAATTATCTAAATAACAAGTTGCAGAAGATTCTTCATTTACACTGCAATGACTCAGAATATTCTCTAGCAAATTATCAAACTCCTTTCAGACAAAAACTTCATTATGTTAACAAAGAATCATTAAATCAACATTTGACAATTACATTGATTTATTAGTAACTCCAAGTTCAGGTAGACTTTGCAAATACTCACAGAAACCTTCAATCTTGTCTGCTGTTTTGCTCCATGCCACCTGCCTGGTTTCCATTATGACCTGAATAGTCCTCCTTTCTGGACTACTCTTCTTAAGACTGAATACTGTCATAACAGTTCCCAATTCCAAGGTCCTTTTGATCTGGCTTTTCTCATACTCTGGAAGAATTCCGTAGTCTATACTCTTTCTAGGCATTTTTATATTTTTTAGTCAAACTTTTACGGGTTCTCAGTGTCTGAAAAGAAGAAAGAAAACAGAGAAAATTCAGCATTTAAAACAGTAGACACATGGCTTACATTAACAGCATCTTTGCCATTTTATCCTGAAAGTACAGTCTTCACAGACAGAGGTACCAGTGACACTTCGGTAGACACACACTGCAGCAAAATTTATTACAAAGAGTCTCCTAAGACATCAAAAATGTGCACTTCAACCCTGGCAAATTTCTTTCAAGCATCAAATCTGCTTTTATTAATTTATATAATGAGAGGTCTTTGCTCATAGAGATACTCTCTGACATAGAAAGAGAAGTAACTTTTATGAGATATCACCATTCTTATAGGAATTTCTTTATTGCTTTAGGCTATTTGTAAAATTATGATCCATAAAAAACTCACAAGTTCTCTATGATCTGGAAGTGAAACTTTATATTCTTGAAACTAAGGATAATTTAGTTTTCACTACTGTAGGAAATATCTGGAAATTCATTTTGTCCTAAATATTGACAACCTACGTGTCAACACAAGAAGAGAAATATCTGCTACAGATTTGAATCATACTAAAAAATCCTCTACTCCCATGATTTTTTTAATATTCCCAATGCTATTTTGAGATAACCAAAATACTGTTTCCATGGTGAACAGCAGCAAATTTGTTGTTCTTCTTTGCCCTGTATTACTAACAAAGCATGAGCTTGCTGCCTGAAGAGACCTCTAAAGTCTGAGAAGCATCACAGGCTCTTCAGCCAGAGCTGCCATCTTCTTGATATTACATCTGGAGCAAGGAAGTACTGATGATGGAAGCCTACCAATCCAGTGACACTGACACCAGCTTGTGTGAACTCTTGCATTATATGAGAATTTAAACCTATGTGAGAGCTATATTAAAATTTAAACCAGCTAACGGTCCTCCTGAGAGATGTAAAGAAAATGAGGGGAAAATATGAGTAAACACAAATACTGAAACAAATGCTGGCCATGTCTGAAAAGACTCAGTTTATGCCCTTTCGAAACTTCATGGCTGTTTCTCCTACACAGTCTACTTTTCCTTACTTACATGTCACATGGCAGGTATTTGTATGCATGCACTTGGGACACAACTTGGCATAAAACAGGCAAAAGAAATGCGTGTGCAGCAGCTCTCATGATTTTCTGTGCTTTGGTCTCCCACACATCACTGCGTCAAAAGCTAATTACAAACCTGAACACTCCTCTACAATGTTATTTGCAAACAGGACGGCCTGGAACCTGCTCTTTCATCCATGCACAAAGAAGGAAGTGTATCGTTTTCACACAAGTAGCAGGAGCTGCTGCCCCACAGCTCCCGAACACCCCCCTTTAACCACAACCCTGAATAGGACAAGTTTAAAAAAAATCTCTGTGCACATGCAGCCACCAGCCACAGCGTCTCCTCTGTTCTGTTCCTCTCTCCTCAGTCCACTACTCTCTGTCACAAGCAGTTTTAGTTTCAGTGTTGACAGTTAATTCAACCATGCCACTTCTCACTTCCCCTTCTTCTGACCCTCCTCCCCCTCACCTCATGCCACTATCTCCTGACCTAGTCTTCACTAAATAGTGTTTTTTTCTGCTCTCATTAATACCACAAAGCTGTCTTTCAACAACATGTCACTACCTGCTTTCCATGCAACCTGTCTGAGGCAGTCTGGTTCAACTGTTCAAATCCCTTTTTAAATTCTAACAATTCAATAAACACCTTTTTCTTTTTCTTTCTTTTTTCTTCTTTTTTTTTGGTAAGCTAACAGAGAAGAGAACAACAGTCCCTTCTTAACTGCAGAGTGGTCTCTTTAGCACTGCCCACAGTGAACCTGAAGTGCTCTACAGCATGAACCGTATCTCACTCCATGTTTTGCAAAACATTATACTGGTTATTTGGTATTTGATATCTATAACTTGTTATTTTAATAGGAAAACTGAATATCCTTGCAATACTGAAAAAAAAAAAAATATGTGTATCCCAATCCTACAAGTGAAAGAGAGCGAACAACTTTAAGTGTAGTAAGCAACAGCAGATTTCAGCCAGAATGTAACTGATGCTCTCTGACTCCCTGGAACTAATCAGATGATCATTTAAATTAGCATGAGCTTGCCTCTAACAAGACAGCCACACTCATCTTGCTACACTGACTTGTAATAACAGAAATGAAAGGAGGGGAAAACAAAAAACCAGAATCTTTGTAGAGTGCCTGGTTTTCTGAAAAACATAAACTCCACCTTCTCACTTTGCTCTTTACATTAAGAATTGTAATAAGAGGAATATGCTGTGATTCAGAACAACGTTTAACCATTTTAGTAACACTTCACTGCAATAATAAACCCCTTAACTTTTCAATGAGCGTAGTTTTTCAGGAGACTATAACAAATTATACACCTTCTCTGCTTTTCACAGAACAAGGCACAGATGTAAAATGAAACATGACTTAGAACAACAAGGAGTTTTTAAGTATAGCTATTTAATAAAAGGCAATGCAGCAGGTACTTTTGATAAATTAGTCCCTATGTACAAAGGAACTGCCTCTCAGAGGTGGCTTCTTAAACAGTTTCCGCTGTGAATATAAAATACTGGACTTCCCCTTTTAAACTAGCTCTTTCTTCCAAAACCAGAGCAAACAGCAGATTTAGACTAACTTAAATCCTAAGCTGTAGTTTTTAACTTACTGTGAAACAATACTGTAGTTGAAGATATCTACTTCACCAGAAAAGGTGGAAAGCGTTTTGTTACATTTGCTCATTATCACTGACCACTTGTCTCCTGGTTTGGCAACCTCCTCCAGTTTAAGAATAATGTCACATTGAGCTGCCTGACAGTAAAACGCATTAGACCTCCCAAAAGAACTAATAGAAGCCCTTGATATTAGAGCTAATATTTTAATATTTAGAGTCTTAAACATACACACAGGTGCCCCTCAGCCTTCTTATACCCATCACTAAACAACTACTTGAATCAACAATATTTCTACCTACTTACCCACCAGAACTCTGTAATAAGCCTCCTTGCCCCATTTTCTGGATACCTCTAAAGCAGTGGGATATGAGTTAACGACATCCTTATGAGCAACAGAAGCATTATGGCTCTTCTACCGAAGAGCTATTGAAGCCTAAAGTAGAAAGATCGCCAGCTTCACTTACACGATTCAACAAGTGAGCTAATAATCACAGAAACATATCATAAACTCTAGTTCAGACACACACACCAATACATGACTGTTTCCTTCTGATTGCAAGCACTATAGGAGCTGACTACTGATGGTGTCCTATACCACATACAGAACTGAGAGACCATTTGTTACTGTTTGTGTAATAAGAGTAGTTTTGATACTTTTTTTTATTGAAAAGCCAGACTGATTTGGACTAAAAAGTCGGAAAGACTCACTACAAGTAAACAAGTGAACATGGACACAGAAGAAAAACGCTACTTAATCTACCCAGAAACCTGCATATTTAGTTTTACTTTACTACAGTACTTTACAGAAACAAACCCTTCTTATCTGAAGATCAGTCTACAACTCTTAACTCCCTTTGTGATAACACAAAGAGAGGAAAAACTGTACTAAAGCAAACTACAAATGTACATGCTAATAAAGACCACCACAGATAAGCACTAGTGAATCAATACTCTGTTAAAACTTCACCTACATGACACAGCAGGTACTTTCCATGCTCATGAGTATAGCCAAGAAGTGCTATTCAAAGTCTGACTCATCAATTTCTAAGTTTCTTCGTGCTTTCAGCACTGCAAAATGATCACTGCATCTCCTGCCCTTTTCTCTGCCTTTGGATGAGCTTAGGACATCACCTCACCCAAGCACAGCACTGCCAGTATGCATGTCCACCACCAACACACCAGTTCAGTACCACAGAGTTATTAAATTACTATCAACACATGGATCTTTGTGCACTGCTCCGCAACGCAGCTATGGCCCTCAGAGCAACGCAAGGCAGTGGAACCACACCAGAAAGACTGGCTGTCCACTTGTCATGGCCTGGAGGCCCCAAGCTGGGGCCCTCACCCTGGGTAGAGCCATGCATGGCACGGGGCTGCTGTCAGGCACAAGTTGAAGATTTCCTTCCTTTTTCTATGGCGGCCTGGTCTGCAGCAGAGAGCGGCCGCAAGGTGCGGGGTGGCAGGATCCCCTCAAGGGGCCCCTGTCCCGCTCAGGCCAGCGTCAGACACCCCAACACGGCCTTTCCACGCACCTGCTGCGCGACCGCCCATGCCTCATGCCTCACCTCTCACCTCTCACCTCCCCTCTCCCCTCACACGACCCTCCCTCGCCCCTACCGAGTGAAACCTGCGCGGGATGCGGCTGCTCCGCCCCAGCGCAGCGGCACCTGCTGCCCCATCCACGGGGACCGCCCTCACCTGCGCAGCGGCGGGGAGCTGCCTCCCGCCAGTACCGGTGCCTCCGCGTCCCGCCGCGCTCCCGGGGCTCCCGCTTCTGCCGCAACCGGGAAGGGGCGGGTCACGTGACCCCCTCCGGCCACCTACTGGCGCGAGGGGCTGGCCGGGCGCTTGGTGCCGGTTCCCTTCAGCTGGGACAGGGCCGGTTCTTCCCCGCTGAGCGGGCCGGGGCTCTGCGCTCCCCTCTCCCCACTTCCCCCCGGTGCGGATGTCGAAGCGAGCTCCCTGTTGCCACTTTCCCCTCCGGGCCCCACAGCCACCGTGAGGCGGGAGGGAGAGCAGCGCTGGTGCCCCCTCTTGTCATGTCAGGCAGCGCGGTGCTGCCTTGCCGCTTAAAAGTTTGTCCGCTCTGGTCATGCGGAGGGGAAGGTCTGTAGCAGGGGTGGGAATTGCTAAATATTGAACGGAACTTTGAGAGAGAGAGTTTACGAAAAGGCTTTAAAACTTTACTGTCACTGGAATTAAGGTTTTCAAGTCAAAATTTACTCATTGTAGTGGGTCACTTAGAAAGTGCAATATAACACAACCACTTCAGCTTACAATCGGCAGTGCTGAAAGTATTTACCAAGATAGGATTCAGAAGAGCAGTGACAACATGTTACACTGTTTTGAGGTCAAGGCCAAATACTGCTGTAGAATTTGAGGTATTGGGGTTTGTCCCAGACCATTTTGATAAACCTGGGGAAAGTACCTATGTTCACAGGCAGAAAACAGGGGACAAGTCACGACAATTCATAGAATCATGGGATATTGAGGGTTGGAAAGGATCTTAAGATCATCCATTTCCAATCCCTCTGCCATGAGCAGGGACACCCTACCCTAAACCATGTCACCCAAGGCTTCGTCCAACCTGGCCTTGAACACTGCCAGGGATGGAGCACTCAAAACCTCCCTGGGCAACCCATTCCAGCATCTCACCACCCTAACAGGAAAGAATTTCTTCCTTATATCCAATCTAAACCTCTCCTGTTTAAGTTTGAACACGTTACCCCTTGTCCTGTCACTACAGTCCCTAAGGAAGAGTTAGTCCCCCTTCTGATACTGGAAGGCTGCTATGAGGTCTCCACGCAGCCTTCTCTTCTCCAGTATGAACAGCCCCAATGTTCTCAGCCTGTCTTCATACGAGAGGTGCTCCAGTCCCCTGATCATCCCCATGGCCCTCCTCTGGATTACAGAGTTCAGAGAACTACAAAACAAATGCCTAGGAGGCAAAGCTAGGAGTTTCACAGTGTTTGTAAGGAGCACATTTCCCTGTGCAGAGGAAGCTCTTGGCCATTTCTGCAAGGGTTTCTCCATGTCACAACAGCAGAACCCATTGTCCAAATGCTGATTCCCAAACACTGAAGTCTGGCAGAGGTAGGTCTTCATCTCCTCTTCTCCCAACACCAGTAGCTGCCACAAAGGAGTGAGAAGGACCTGCCTTTTAACAGACTAGAATCTTATCTACTGCGAGGAAATAAATGTTTTCCATAATTTCAGTCAGCTTTATGAATGGTTAAACACTAGCCAAACATTGTATTTTATAAATACTTACACTCTAAACATGAAGAAATGACTGAAACAAAATGATACCTGGAATGGGATAGGGACAAGTTCTGCGAACAAACTTCAACAGCACTGTTACCTAGTTACCTAGAAAGAGAAAAAAATATCAACTGTACCCTATAAAAGCTGTAGGGACAATTTGGGAAACTCCTCACAAAACCAAACTAGCAAGCCTTTATCATAGTTAAAAGCACCAGAAAGTTTTACATAAGCATAACTTATCGGGATCAGAATTGAAGAGTACATTCAAAATATACCACCACAAAAGGAACAAAGCCTGAAAGCTGTGAAGGGTGTGGATCATTTTCAATGCAAAATAATAAAGCAACCATTACAAGCTCATCATTGTTCATTATTTCATGAACTGCCTTTCTAAAGACTCTACACATTTTTCCACAACTCAGACCCCCTTTGTGACATGTGATGCAATTACAAACTCACAGAACAGCATCTTAACAGGAGACTTATGGTCAAAAAAAACAGGAATAGTAAAATATGTATCAGTCACACCAAGATGTCTCTACCCTTTCATTTTTAAAGCCTTCAATGTTTCCTGTTGAAGCTGCCTTTGAAATTACATGAAGGGTGACAGAATGCTAGCACCAAGCAGCCAACTTCCCCAGCTGCAAAAGCTGATACCAAAACATTCATATGGTCGAAGCCACAGAGTACACACTGAACACCACAGAAAGCCAAAGGGTGCACGTGATCATGGGCATTTTACAAGCAGGAAATAACAGTATCTTCTGAATTCCTGCTTTCAGATCCAGAATTCATCTGGGTACGTTGACAGTGAATCTGAGTTACAGCAAATACCAACCTCAGCAGCCGCTCCTGGTTCTGCTTCACTTGGCCAAGTACCAACAGCCTCCTCATATGGCATAGATTCAGAACAGGAACCACCCTTCAACAATTTGCAAGCCACACAGGCATGGAGTTGACCATCTTTATGATACTCAGAGACTTTTCTGCAGAAGTGAAGCACTCCTGCAAAGCATACCCAGCTTTGGTCTAGATATATTTCAGTGTGGTTGTGCCTCAGTGATATCCTGGCAGGAAGACTAAAACCTCCCAACATTTCTTGCACAATCCTAGAGTTACCTCATAAAACTCTCTTAACAGTCATCAGTCAAAGAGAGTTTGTTTATGGAAGAATATTGTAGCTGCAGTGGAGATCATAACATTGAACTGCTGGATGTAACAGAATCTCAGCCATATGGAGATGAAGGAAGCAACCCGTAAAAACAAACCAATAAAATGGTAACTGTTAGAAACACCAGCTGTTACTCAGCACATCCACTAATCCAGATGTAAGTGTACTGGGACACTCTAGCAATCACAGCTGAAGGTTCCAGTTACCATCAGCATCAGCAGCTCTGACATCCAGCTGTCAAACCTCAAAAGCAGGCAGACAGCAGAATTCCCTGTAAAGACTATGGACCTCACAGTCACAGATAATGATCTGGTGATGTGTTCAGTCCTCAGCAAAAAAAACTTGTATACATATGCTGAGAAGAGGTGTGGGAAAAACAGTTCTCTGAGTTGAAGAATCTGGCCCCAGCAAAGCCCATGTATTTAAAAAGAAGGTTAGCCACTAGAATAAAATCTTGCTTCCTTTCTTCTTTATTTTTCTTTCTGTTTTTTTTTTCCAGTTTATCTTTCCTTTTATAATTTTAAAAGGCTCCTTGAATTGTTAAAACATATAATCAGAATTCATACTATAAGATCTGAAAAGAGAGTCTTTCAGCTGGAAGTACATTTTTACATTTCAATTATAAATCCCTCAAAAAACTGAATTTATAGCATTGACACTGACACTTTCTTAATTACAACCTTGGAAGCTTCAGCTTTGCCTTATTGTCATATTTGGTAATGCAGTTTTGATTAATTTCCCTGAAGAATAAGGCAAGGTGTGAACCAGAGTCACAGGTATTGCTATGTGGCCTCATAGATATAATAAATTATGATCACAAAACTGGTGCCACTTCTTCACAGGAGCTAAAAAGAAAATACAGCTTTTGTGTAGAAGATAGAGGTGGAATAGCTTTATCCCATCCTTTGCAAGAAATGTTAAAGAGTCATTAGGCAGGGGGAACAACTGTTTTATAGACTCTGACTGACAGATTATATAGCACCATCATAGTATTTACAGTCCTTAGCAGGATATACACTAACTCAGATAGATTTTCTCATTACAAGACCTAGAAACAGAAGTTTTATAGAGAAAACTTCACTTTCAAGCTTTTCTTTTAGGAACTTTTCACCTGAAGGACTCTGAAGCAGATTTTATGTTGGTTGTCAAGCAAAATTGCATACCAACTTATCAGGACTAGGTGTCATTCTTGTTTCATATCAGAAAGCAAGTGCCAACTTGTGGGAGAGAAGTCTGTGATCATTCAAGACTAGCTGAAGACAGTTCCTGTAGGTGGAATGGTATTATCTTGTCAGAGCTGTGTACTGCTTCTTGGATGGATGTATGATAGGGCACTTGGACACACATTCACATGAACTGGTTGGCTGCTGGAATCTAAGGGGCCAGTGAATGCAGAGAACATCTTGCATTTTTATACGTTTTATTCAAAAACTCATTTATTTTGTAAAGTTTTTCTCTGTCAAGGAAAATGAATTTGCTTATGTACAAGACATAGTAATAAGGCTAGTCCTGAGCTTGAGGTTGCTCATGGTGGCCCAGCAGCCATTGCCCAATTGCCCTATTCCACAGCTGAGATGGCACCAATTGCTGCTGTCTGGAGGAAGGAGGAAAAGGATGCCCCTTCCAGTGATTGTTGTCACTAATAGAGCAGTCCTGTGCCATCCCAGCACCTCACAGCAATAGCTTCAGCCATGCTGGAAAGCCTTGACTGGATTTTTATGATCATCTTCAGTGTCTCAAAGGGCCGTCATAGCACAAAGCTGACCTCTGAGAATATTCTCCAGCCATAGCAGCACAACCTAAATAATGAACTTTATGGGGAAACACCTTCAAACACAATCATATGGTGTGACAGGTCTGACACCCTCAGCACATCTCAGCATAGAGTACATTCTCCTTGCAAAGTGTATTTCTTGTTAGAAGTGTCCTAGTGTATGCTTGGCTCTGTTCTTATCACAGCTTCATTTTAATCTTGGTAAATTATTGTCACTTCATCATAATATTTAAAGTAAATATTGATTTAAATAAACTACTTGAGTTGCTAGCAGAAAAGCTAACATGAAGGAAGGGAGGTTGCTCTTTTAAGTGGCTGACCTTTTGCCTGCTGCAATGCTAGTCTGAATCCTAGAACATTCAGCTACTCAGTTCAATCCCCCTGTCCCTTCTGATTTGCAAGCACTATGTTTAAAACAATTTCTGAGGAGTTACTGCTCTCTGTCCTCATACACAAATTACAGCACTGACCTTTCCAATTTCTGTACTAATTTTAATTTCTAGGTGTCAAAATAATTTTTTTAAAAAGGAATGAAAATCATTATTTCACATTTTCAAAGGCATGAGGCCCAGAGAGTGAGAAGGTTTGGCAGAGATCTCGTAGCAGTAGAATGCCTTGGGCAGAACATGGCTTCCAGGTTTTATTCTAGTATCCTGACTTAGGAATGGTATTTCCTCATAGCAAAGTGAGCTATGCCAGAAAAAAACTTTTCACTTGTCAGAATTCTTTTTTTTTTAAGTTTCAGTTGAGCAGAAACTTTGCTCTGTGACTTGGGATGATGAATGGAAATGTAAAAACACATGTGAGACCATCTGAACCATGTGTCAAGGTGTATTTTTTTATACACATACTAACTATTTATTCAGTGTCTTGAGCCGGTTTGCTGGCTGCACAGAACACCAGTGTATCTAAAGGGCCTGTGGTCACACCTTCAGATGAAATGTAAAATACTACAGCCACTACATCCACAGAGATAAAACACCAGCAGCTTGGTACCAGTGCTATTAACAGTGAGAAACTTAATGTTAGCAAGGACCCAGCAGAACAGGAAAACTGCAGGAGGCTCTGTAGGGAACAAGGAAAACTTTTCTCCTGTGGTTTCTAAGCTTATAAAATTAAAATCTTTCCTAAAAATGGTATGATTGCAAGTGGGAAGCACTGGGGAAAAAGACAGCATTTGAAAATAGTTCCAAATGGAGTGAGTTGCAGCTCACCAAGACAAAGTCCAGCTCTTCCCCCTGTTACCTTGCAGCCTTTAAATTCTTTCCCACTACAGAGTAGCACCCAGGGTGAGTTTAGGAGAGAAGAGTGCTCTGCTATCATCTGCTTTAGCCTTCCACTCTCACTTATTATCCTTGTAAGCATTGAGAGGCACAAAGAAGGGTAACTTAGGCTGTGCACAGCAATGAGCAAGGCTGAACTGGAGCAGTTAACCACTGCCCTGAACTCGTCGCAGGGGACAGTGGAGGGATCTTACAGTGTGCTGCACTGACAAGAGCATACACTGAGCACTGGTGCAATGAACTGTCTTGCTGGTCATTACCCATTTTCCTCTGGTTCTGGTGAAGTCTTCTTAACATTGACTTTGCTACTGTGGTAGAAGCTCTCCTGGGACCACTAAACAGACATAATCCAGGACTTTCTCTTTATGCATGGCTTTATATGGCCACTTTATACATGGCTGATTACAGGGATTTATTGCTGTCTAAGGCCTTCCTTAAGGGCTCACAGGAAGGGAGGAGAAGTTCCTTCCATCTGTGCTCACTCATGCAAAGATCAGCTTTAATCCAACATACGCTACATCAGAAAAGTTTAGAAAAGCCCTCTAGCTAATCAAAGCAGTAGAACTACCTGGGCATGGAGAGAGCACATGTAATCATGTAAAAACACCTGTCAAAATCTCACTAAAATCAAAATACGGTTGAAAAATTAATGATGTACTTGAGTGCTAATTTCTGAATAGGGATAGTATGAGAAATACTCTTCTGGGATATGCACTGCAGATGCCTGTGACTTGGAAGAGCATCCATCTGGTATATCTCTAGGATCAGCATAGTTGTATAGAATGCAAATCGTTATTGCAGATGCTGTTATCTTTATGCACTGTAGTCATAACTGAATGAGTCACATTAAAGGGTCAAAACCTTCTGTTCTACTTTTTATGATAAGCATCTTTTTAACATACAGTGTTAAAGATCCTGTGCGTCAACAGATCGAGGTAGGAGTTAGTATTGGGTGAGGTACATAGACCCCAGCATGGAAACCCAATCTTATTAACGTATTTGTTAATGATTTAAAAGAGGGAGTAAATGAAGGGAGAGACAATTTAGACAATATATCTACTAATGACTAACATACTGAATAAATTAGATATTTAGTGTAGGCTGGTTAAGTTTTCTGGTCTCAGACTGCCTTCTAGCTTGCAGAACATATCAGAGTAGCTGTGTTAGAGTCTGCTGGTACTCTGCTTGGGGGCCTGCAGATGGAGAAGACACAATGCTGCAACCTGTGCAAATTCACTGAGGCCTGTGGTGTGCAGTAATGGTCTCCTGAGTACCATGTAGAGCAAATTTAACTTTGCAGCTTCAGAAGACCCTCTGTTGGCAAAGGACCATTTTTCAGACATTCAAGCAGATACCAGCAACCACATGACAGGCTCTTTTGCAAATATATGTGTTCACATACAGGCAGAGTCATATTATTTATCATATTAAAAACTACATATAAGAAGCCTTTTGCATCTCCCAACAAATTTCGTCCTACAAAATTCAGAAGCTTCGCAACAGGTTTGTGAGTGCCAGCTACTGACACTTCAATCAGTAACATATGACTGAAAATCTGAACTTACACACTGTATGAGCTGTTTTAAGAACAAACAGTAAGTCTGAACTTTACCAACAGAGAGTAACATGAATAAACAACCAACCTTCTTTCAATGGAAACTGTGTAACACATCTCTCATTTAACAGGAGACAATGTTTAGAAAAGAGAACATAGCAATTGAATTTACAAATGCTTATTTAGCTTGATCTCCAAAATGGAGTGAATTAAAAATATCTTGGTTATCTTTAGCTGAGCATACAGGAACCTGTTTGTGTGTGTTTGCAATGATATTAAAAATTTCATACACACAAATTGTTTCTTCCACCTTTTTTCTTTGACTAGATCACTAATTTTAAGACATCATTACCTTTTTCAAAGAATTTAGATTTCATTTATGATTAATAGATTCTTTTTATTCTGGAGCTGAGCTACAGAATACTTTATTAGACAAAAGCTAGAATGCAGAAGGCTCTGCTGAGTAATTTAAACCCAGCTGTCTTCTCTCCAGAATCTTCCTGCCACACATCAAGAAGTATTTAACCCCATTTCTGCAAAGGAGATCTGCCCTGCTGAGTCCCAGAGGCAGCAGTACAGAGCTTACCTTTAATCCTGTGCAGAATAATGAACGATATACTGCTGAGATTAGCGAGGCAGTATGAAATGAAGGTTTCTTCCTCTTTGTGCTCTCATTCCACCTGGATAAAAGCATACTGTTAAGACCCCTTAAGCATACAAAATCTCCAATCAAGTTTTCAGCCTGGGCCTTTTAGTTAATTTAAATTTTAAAAAAATGGCACTTTCTTCTCCTTCACAAGGACAGATTTTGTTATAATCAACAGGGGAAAAAAAGAAAAAGGGAAGTCGTAAGAAAGAGATTGGAACACTGATTCTGAAATATGCCACTTCCAATCAGCAAGTTCTCTCCTATTGTTTTCATGGGCTGAGCTTTTTTCGTGCTTTGTCACTTGCATCACACATTAGTAGTGCAGTAATATATTAATAATGTCCCCACCTGAGATCAACACAACAATTGTTACGGTGTCTGATTTGTCTAGGCAAATTTTGAATTCTTTGCTCTCTGTATTCTAAACATGTGGGATGACTTCTCTTTCTGTTTTTAAGCTTTCTTAGTAACCAAGGGAGTTTGTAATTTACTTTTTAAGAAAACACCAAGAGTCTCATGGACTCTGCCAATTCCAACGGCTGGGCTTTAAGGAAAATATCTGTTATCTTTAATCCTTAGGGGAACAAACTAAAACAAACACAACAGCAAAACAAAACATGAGAATTGAAAGGACTCGTTTCTGTGCTGAAATACCTATTTATAATATATAACAGCAGCCACGTGCTGTCAGGACAAAAATGTGGGTGTGAGGACTTAAAAGTTAGACCAGAAGACAACTCCTGGGTTATTACCTCAGAGGGAAACAGATTAAAAGAAGGTCCCTTTTGTCAACAGCTGATGATTTGTATCAATTTTAGGTTCTATTTTAAAAATAATGAAAATTTGAAGCTGAGTAGTACCAGGTTTCTATTTATTTATACCCACATGGTAATACAAATTGATCTGTAGATAGATCTATATAAATATAATTTTAACAGTTTAAAACAAAATCCAAATATTTATATCAAAACAGCATTCAAATATGGAAAAAGAGAGTTCATTTTGCAAGTTATTTTATGAAAACAAAAGAAAATATGACATCATATGACCAAAAAGAGAAAAAGAAAAAAAATTAAAAATCAATTTAAAGACTCATGTAGAAATATAACTGGAGAAGTAGTCCTTTATAGGATCTATTAAGAACAACCATCTCCCTGTACGTGACAGGCACCAGCTTTCACTGGTCTGGCAGCACAGATGGAGGTAACACGCAGAGTAGTGACTTGATAACAGAAGTCTTCAGCAGAATGAGGAGACCTTGGCTACTCTTGTGGAAGAAGAGCCTCAGTTACAGAGCAAAGGCAAGAGCTAAAGCTGTTTTTTGATGATTTCTGTAGTCTAACAATAGCCAGGCTATAGCACTTGGCATTGCAAGAGCAGTATTGTTGCAGAAAATATTGCTAAGTAAATAGTCAAACTAAAAAAGCAGCAGAAGAAAATCTTTGCTAACGCAGAAAAATAAAAACAAAAGGTTTTCAGCCTCCTCCTATAGTGGACATCAGCAAGGTACTTTGATGTCAGGGAGGAAAACAAGTCCACAGGATCAGAAATGACCAGGGCTGCAGGAGCAGATGTCGGCTGCAGGAGCAGATATCTTCTGCATCTGCAGAAGTGGTTGCAATGCTTCTTCACACATACGCTCTGCTCTGTCTTTAGCCTACCTGCTCATGAAGAGCAGCCTGCTACCCCTAAAAGATGAGAGATAAGGTCAATGGGAAAGCAAGGTGTTGCTACGCTGTGGCTAATGCTTTTAAATATTTTTATCAAAGAGAGGAAATAATGTGTGCAGAGTAGCAGTGGTTCATACTGGGTCAGTCAGGAAGTGTGGGGCTCGGTGTTTAAAAGGCGGATAATTTTGTTTCTTATTTCTCTCAGAGAACAAAAGCATACAAGAAAACTTACTTTAGCTTAAAAAAAAATAAAGCAGAGTTTAGGTTCATATAGCTAGCTGAGTGATCAATGGACATTGTGTTTCACACCAAAGAATGCTGCTTCAGGTGGAATACATTGCATCTGCATCTGTAATTGTAATAGAAATGCCAAAGAGCTAAAATACATGGATCATAGCACTCATAACAGCAGAACACAGGAGAGGAAAACATTGAGAGATTATTAACTCTCTCCCTACAGGTGAAGAGCAGAGGCATAATTTGTTTAAAGCTGTTTCATGTACATATAGTGAAAAAAGCCCTTATAACAAAAAAAGGTAGTCCCTGCTTCTGCTGTCTTTGCCTGCCTCTTGGCAGTCTTTGCCCCAGCTTGAACCATATAGATAATAAAGAAGAGGCCTAAGGCATCTGAAAATACAAATCCAAAACTGACATTGTGAATATTGCAAGTAGTGGAAAAGAAGCAATCGGCTGGAGGCATGTATTTTTAAATCACAAACCAGCTTTTAATCTGGTCTTCCATTATCGTTACTTATTAGCAGTAAACTAGCTGACAGTCTTTACTCCTGTAAATGTTAAGGAAAAATTAATGCAACAAAACCACTCAGAAGCTCACAACAATAGTCCTTGAACAGCAGAGTAGACTGAAATACCCAGAATTCGATCTGCATGTTACACAGCTAGTTACATCTATCTTCTGATGAGGAAGCTGGAAAAAAATGACTCTGTAATTAAGCAAAGCATTGTGTGTTCTAAAATTTGTTAATGAAAAAATCTACAGCTGGTTCTTGTGATGACAAAGAGATAAAGGAAAAGCTCTGTGGTGCCAAAACATTTATGGACACCTTAAAATACATTAAGACATATCACATTTGATTTGCAAAAAAAAAAAAAAAAAAAAAAAAAAAAACAATTTTTCGAAAAAAAAAAAAAAAAAAAAAAAGCCCCAAAAAAAAAAGGGAAAAAAAAAGACAACAACAAAAAAAAAAAACCAACCAACCACCAAACCCCACCAACCAAAAAANAAAGAGTAAGCCATTTGTCGATAAAAAAGAGCATTTTGCAAACAGAAGAAGAAACAACAAGCTTCGTGAAAACCTCCATGATGCTTAAAAAATAAGTCCACACTATAATTTCAGTTGAAATATTCAAGAATGTGCATAATAGTTGAGAGTAGAACTGCCTTGGAAACGCTGTGCTTGCTGACATATCTTTTACAAAGTTTTTTAGACCTTCAAACAGCATGGCTTTATTTATGTGTGTGCTGAGAACAGATCTGCTGCCTTCCCAGGCCTGATCAAAAATGGTGTTTAAGCACTCTATCAACAATTAGGCTCTGCAGAAAACTTAGGATCAGGTGGAGATAAAACAAGCTGCAGTTGCTCCTCAGTATGTAGAGCTCCTGCATCACACTGGTTTAGCCCTACCTTCTTCTCCTTTTTACTGTTCAAAGCAAAGGTGGATGTTTGGGGGATAAGCTGGCTCTACCAGCATAATGACAATGTTTTCTAATCAGTCCTCCTACAAAGGGAAGAAGACCAGCAGTCTTTCTGGATATATTTTAGGTGAGAAAAGACATGGGAGATATGGCTGTACTTGTACAGAAGTGCTAGGTTACTGCAGGAGAAGAAGGTGGCCCAGGCAGGGTACAATCCTAGTTGATTTCACAGGAAATGGGTTTTCTTAAGAAATTACAAACACATTTTTAGCAGCTGATTTGCAATATCTTGTTCAAAAAAATACCTTAAAATCCAAACACAGGCAATCTTGATTTCTGTGGGGTTTGCTTCAGGCCCTTGAGAACAAAGACCATAATAATAATATGGCCAAGGACATAACTGAGTCTGTGGTTTTGCAGCATCATGTCACACTTCAGACACCACCATTTGATGTACTGCTGTTGTGTGGCCACTGTCAGGCCACTTATATTGAGATGGGAACAGTGCTGGCTCATTTGCCTGCTACAGGAGGAAGTCAGAACAGGGCTAAACAAAACTCTTGCGAAGCATCCAGGGGAAAACAGTGAACTCTATGGAAAACAACTGGTATTTTCTTTCCTTATTTGATCTCAAATTGTTTGAGCAAATACGATGGAGGTCTGGATGTCAAAGAGGACAGGGACAGTTCTCAGCAGAAACAGCTGCATAGGCATCCAGAGACAACAGCAGCACTCAGAAAGACTGTAAGCCTTCCTCAAGGGACTCAAAACATATCACTACAATGTGGTCTTCCCAGTCCCCTGGCCAGACCCCCTGCATGGATGCAGATGCTCTGCACAGCACAGGTTTTGAATGTCGGGGGAGACTTCCTCCTGGGATCATGGCTGCAGCTGCACTCTTCTCTCCCCAACTCTAAAACACCTTTGGGTGTCTTTGATCAAGCCACTTTGTGCCTCAGTTTCCCCAGCTGTAAAACAGAGAAGACGATACTTCTCTTCACTGGGATCTGCTTGGAATACAGGAGGCAGTATTTACAAATACAGTACTTATCAGCAAGACAACTCTACTAATGCTAGTATTATCATTACAAATGTCATGGCTAATACATTAATACTGGAATGGAATCTATGCTAACAAAAATTATGTTGCTTTATTTAGAAACTAAATCTGTGTGAGTGTAGCACTTAAAAAACAATTTGTGATTCTGAGGCCAATATGCCAGCTATACTCATCTATATTCTTTTCTCGGCCAGCATACGATAGAATCATGTTAGCGAAGAAAGAATGTTTTAAAACAGCAGTTGTTGGTGACAGCTTTAGCATCTTCTATACTAGTTGCCCAAAGGCAAAGGATTATGTTATAAAATGAAAGTCAATATTGCAGCACTGAGGTTTGAAATTAGCGCGATGAATTTGATTTTAAACCAATCCTGCCACTATCGTGTACTTACAGATGATAAAACGTATCAGAACAGATTATTTATAGTGTTGCCATTAAGAATATAATACAGGAGAAGACTTCCAAAGTAATATTTCTACTCATATATGTCACATTACATCTGTATGTCACTTCTGTTGCACTTCCTCAAGTTGGAAGGCTATTGTGTGGAGACTGTAAGCTTCAGTCACCAAATGTGGTCTAGGTCCAGTTCCACTCCTCCTGCTTAGAGCTCTCATGTGGGATAAATCAGCAAGCTTCTATGAGCTCCTGGCTACTGTAGTTCCAAGCCAGTGACCCAGAAACACCACTGAGCTTCTTTGCATTATTCAAATCCCCAGAGTTTTCCTCTCCCAGGAGGTTAAAATATAACCTATGTTATTTGTGAGCATTCTGACACATCTTTTGTTACACAAGCCAGGATTCATGCCCTTTCTTTCAGTGTTGTCCATACCAGCCTTCCTTTCAATGATAAACTAGTAATGGCTGAGTGACTCTGAACATACCAGGTGTTTCCATCATCAGAACCTATTATGTAGTGCATTTCTATGAGCCATGAAGAAGGCACATCAGTTCACAAGGGGAGAGGAGACATGACTGCTTTTCTTATCACTGGGGACTGCAGAGAGGAAGAAGTAACACAAGCTCCTCTGGCAAATGACTTTATTTCCATAAGCTGTACTATATGCAGCATTACCTTTGGGGATATGAACAGGGTACTGTCATAGAGGTAGTATCCCCATCCTGAGAATAACCCCTCCTCAGCCTCTCATCTCTCTGCTGTGTCTAATAATCTATTTGTGCTTCTGCTGCTTCTGTGATACCACAATGCCACTCGCTGCCTACATCCAGTATTAACAGGCTTTCTTCTAGGGAGTCATTTAGTAGAAATATTGCTATTTCAGCAGAAGCACACAAGTTTCTGGCTTGGCTCCTTGATGCCTTTGTTCATTCTGTGCACCCACTGCATCTTTTTTGACTGGTCTCTTTCAAAGGGAAAACATAATTGAGCAGCTAAATCTAACTGCATCAGCAAAGTCACCTCCAGACACCCAACAGCCACCAGCACAAGGTCTACTCCAGCCTTCTGACAGCTATGAAAACTCACCACAACCGGAAGAGACACTCTCTGTCTGTGCCACAGCCCTTCGTCCATCATAGAAAATGAAACTGCACAACATGACCAAACACCTTCACCCCACCTTCACCAGTTACATCTGCTCTTCCCAAGGGTGCTGGTTTTTGCACTGACATATGGTAAACCAGATCAACGAACTAATCCAGAGTAACATCAGCTGTGTTTTGTTTGCCTGGCATGAAGAAAAGAAGGTTGCCTTTCTTCTGCTTTCCATTTCATACAGTTATGCCATTACAGTAGGTTTTGGGCCTCAAAATCTTCACTTTCTCGGTTTCTCAGGGATTTTTCCCAGGTTTTTACTCATCCACGCAGGCTTCTTGGTGCTTAGTGATCTCTTTCAAGATAGTTTACAACAAAGATGGATTAAAGATCAACTCAGCTATTAGCATAGCAGATTGCTAGCTTGACTTTCTTCCAGAGATAGGCCAGTTTAGCAGCTTATCTTCTAAAATCTGCTCTTGCACATGCAGCCTATATTTGAGTATGGTACATATCCCATGATAGGGTACTTTTAATCCTTTGCATACTATACGTTACTAGCCATTGTACATTCTTTGGTTTTAGTAAATGCTACAAGAACTCACATAGTTGTGCATCATATTGCAAATATTGGGATTTAACAACAGGGAGGTGAACACTAAGAACAACCTTGTGCTAAAATTAAGCTTAAATAAAATGAAAGCAAAGGTCTACTAAGTTATAACTAGAAATGGATGTGGGATACTGCACTGAACACATTCAGAGTACCAGAGTTTTGCACAAGTGAGAAGCAAACAGAATTTAGACTTCCTTGATAGTTCAGTCTATAATTTGATGCTTTCATTAAATACCATGTTTACTGGTAACAGCAGGAAAAAGACCATAATGCAAACAAATTTTTACTATTACCATCAGGTTGGAACATCTTTTTTTGATATCTATCTAGGGCTCAAGGCTGTGTTAGGTCCTCAGCGTGAGTGGTGTTTTCCTAGATGACTTGCTTTTTGGAGGGCTTTCTGATTAGCTTCCTAATAACTTTGGATGAAGACCATTAGTGAAGACATTATATAATAAAAAAACCACTTACCAAAGAGCAGACAAGGACTCCCTGCCTGGACAAGCACAGATTGATAGCTTGGTTTGTTAGGTGGATATTTCAATTTCAAGACCTGTCTTACAGAAGCTCAGATTTATGTCTGAACGTGCCGAAGTGCATTGATGAACAATTTTCTGTATTATTACTGTGGAAAGGCTTCTATCAGCACTTGAAAAGCTGCCCATAAGCCTGTTTTAGCATTCACAAATGAAAGATCTCATAGTCAAACCATGGCTTTGAATTTGCAACAGAAGTTGCTAAGCCGCTGTCCATCATATTTGAGAGATCATGGCAATCAGGTGAAGTTCCCGAAGACTGAAAAAGGGGAAATATAACCCCCATTTTCAAGAAGGGGAAAATGGATGACCTGGAGAATTTCAGACCAGTCAGTCTCACCTCTGTGCCTGCCAAAATCTTGGAGCAGATTCTCCTGGAAGGCATGCTAAGGCACATGAAAAACAACGAGGTGCTTGGTGGCAGCCAGCATGGCTTCACTAAGGGGAAATCCTGCCTGACCAATTTGGTGGCCTTCTATGATGGGGCTACAGAACTGATGGACAGGGGTAGAGCAGTTGATGTCATCTACCTGGACTTGTGCAAAGAGTTCGCCACTGTCCCACACGACATCCTTGTCTCTACATTGGAGAGACATCAATTTGATAGGTGGGGCACTCGGTGGATAAAGAACTGGCTGGATGGCTGCACGCAAAGAGTTGTGGTCAATGGCTCAGTATCCGGCTGGAGGCCAGCGACGAGTGGTGTCCCTCAGGGATCGGTGTTGGGACCGGTCCTGTTTAACATCTTTGTCGCTGACATGGACAGTGGGATTGAGTGCACCCTCAGCAAGTTTGCTGATGACACCAAGCTGTGTGGTTGGGTGGATACGCTGGAGGGAAGGAATGCCATCCAGAGGGACCTTGGCACGCTTGTGAGATGGGCTGATGCCAACCTCAGGAAGTTTAACCATGCCAAGTACAAGGTCCTTGCACCTGGGTTGGAGCAATCCCAGGCACAGCTACAGGTTGGGCAAAGAGGAGATTCAGAGCAGCCCTGTGGAGAAGGACTTGGGGGTGGTGGTCAATGAGAAAACAAACATGAGCTGGCTTCAGTGTGCACTTGCAGCCCAGAAAGCAACCATACCCTGGGCTGCATCAAAAGGAGTGTGACCAGCAGGTCGAAGGAGGTGATCGTGCCCCTCTACTCTGCTCTCATGAGACCTCACCTGGAGCATTGTGTGCAGTTCTGGTGTCCTCAACATAAAAAGGACATGGAGCTGTTGGAACAAGTCCAGAGGAGGGCCACTAGGATGATCAGGGGACTGGAGCATCTCCCATATGAAGACAGGCTGAGAAAGTTGGGGCTGTTCAGCCTGGAGAAGACAGGCTGATTGGAGACCTCAGAACAGCCTTCCAGTATCTGAAGGGGGCCTATAGGGATGCTGAGGACGGACTCTTCCTTAGGGACTGTAGTGACAGGACAAGGGGTAACGGGTTCAAACTTAAACAGGGGAGGTTTAGATTGGATATGAGGAAGAAATTCTTTCCTGTTAGGGTGGTGAGGCACTGGAATGGGTTCCCCATGGAGGTTGTGAGTGCTCCATTCCTGGCAGTGCTCAAGGCCAGGTTGGATGAAGCCTTGGGTGACACGGTTTAGTGTGAGGTGTCCCTGTTTATGGCAGGGGGGTTGGAACTGGATGATCTTAAGGTCCTTTCCAACCCTAACTATTCTATGATTCTATGCTTATTTTCTTACCTAGAAGTGCCATGGGAGGGCAGCAGAGATTGTGAACCGGGGACCTGCTGTGTCAGGGTTCTGTGTGAACAGGGCTGGGTGGCACTGACTTGAAGGTTGTCCCTGGCCACCCTTGAGTGGTTTGGTGGCTGCTTTGGTTGCTGCTGAAGACAAGCTACAGGGTCTCCCCTATTCTGCACTGGATGTGTCATGGCATGCAGAGGCTGTGAAGAACTGAACATGGCATCCAGATAATAGATAATAAATAAATCTCTACTGGGGCCACGATATTTTAAACTTTTATTGTTTTTTATTTAGTTCTGATGGGAATATCAAGAAGCACGTACAAAGCACAGCTCAATCTGGCAAATGTCACACTCCTGAGCTGAAACATGAGCACAAAAGTAGTTGAAAAGGAAAATAATAAAGTTTGAAAGCCTGTTTCAGAAGAGATGTATGTTAGCATCCTTCTCATCCTGTGTCCAAAACTAATTTACTTTTGCAGCAAGTTTCTCCAAAGCAGGCACAGAGACTGCAAATTTTCAGCTTCTCGACAATTTATAAACAAATATTTATAAACACATTAAAAGAGAGTAGGATAGCGGGAAACACTGGGTGGTCTACACAGTGGCAGCGCTGTTCTCCCCACGTATAATGCAAAGAGCGGAAACAATGCAGAGCAGCCAAAGCTGTTGTAACTTTCATGCCTTGAACAGAAAAAGCTCTACACTGAGATTTCGGCTGCACCTGACCCTGATTCCCAGAGTCTCAGTTAACTCTGTTTGACTTGGTCATACTCGGCGATTATTTTATGAAGAAGGAAACGGTGTCATTCATCACCCTGTGAAGCCAAACCGCAGCTTCAATTCTTTCCTTTCATGTTTGTGCAGTTGCCATGAGGTGGAGCCGTCCACCAAATCCCAACACAAAGAGGCAGGTACCAAGAGCCTTAGCTCTGATTTCTTTCCACTCCAGCAAGGGTAACCCTAAACCTGTGGCTGTGTTGGGCTGTCCTGGTTACTCTTGGAAAAGTTCGGAGGCTGAGAGGGCCAAATACAGTTTAGAGTGGATAAGCCCCAACACAAAGAGGCAGGTACAGGTGTTTTTCTCTAAACTGCCTCTTGACCCTGTAATAATCTTGTCCCCTATAACCTGAAAGCTTCAGATATTCCTACATGGCTCCAGTGTGCTTCTTTTTACCTCTGTGCCCAAGGGACACTCTGTATGCTGGCTGCCAGGCTGGATTGCATTGCTCCACCCAGAAGATGACTGCAGGTGAAGCCAAGCCTGTTCACAGAAACTGGTGGGACAAAGCATCTCAACATATAAGTCTGACGGCAGCACAGACAAGGGTTGGGTGGATATTTGAAACTGGTCCAAGGCAAGCACTGTGATTTGGTTTCATTTGGACCACTCCACCTTGAAATAGCTATTCTATTCCTGGTATAATTTTCCTGACAGAAATTTGAAAACCTGCAAGATTTTAATTTTGCAGGAACACTATTTTCCACTTAAAAACAAGCATGTTGGAAAAATTCCCAAAAAGCTCTGAATAATGAGGCTGTAATGCTGACAGGCGTAAACCCTGTGATTGTATGTCTTTCAATGCCTGGGGTCTATTTAAGCTATGAATCCCATCTGTTATGCACAAGGAAGGCTCCTGAACATCCTGATAAGAGAGGTGTGATTTTTCTGGAAATACAGCATACAATAATGTTTTCTAATATTTGGTGTAATAAAGGAAATATTGTCGTTGGTTACCTCACTGATCTGTAACTCTCTGTTGGCAAATCTTTCTCAGTAAGGTTATAATAACATCACTCTTTGGCATCTCTGCCAGATACTCAACTCTTTATTTTCTGTTCTGTCATATAAGCTGAGTAATTTATATGCCTGTTCAATACAAAAGGTGGTTATTATATGTTTGAAGAAAGAGGTTTGACAATACCTGCCTTGTAAGAGCTACCAAATGAGTCGTAGGGAGGAAAGGCAAAGGAAAATGCTCTAAATCAAAAGGTGATAAGGCAGTTTTCAGATGGAAGATTAGAACACTGTTCAGGGTTCCACAAACAAATATGTTGAATTATAGACAAAAAGCCACTTTCTAGCATTTGTCCCCTTGTTGCTGCAGTCCTTTTAGGGATATAAATCCCACTTAAGTCAAATCATGTCTATAAACTGAATTCCAAAATTAATCCATAAGTAGAGTCTGTCATGGAAATGCTTATTATTAGTTTGATTTGTACAAGATGTATAGATATGATTTCAAATAAACATTATGGAAAAAATTACGTCAATTGCAGTTTTGTCTGAATAAGGACTGCACAGTATGAATGCTCTCCCAAAATAACACATCTGCAGTGATCTAAGTGGAGCTAAGCTAACATTCCCTACACTGTATTTTTACACAGGTAATTTTGTGTGACTGTTTAACCACATCTATGAAATGGCATTGATTCCTAAAGCTTTGAGAATGTATAACAGGAGAGCCCATTGCTCTACCCGGTGAGAAAAAGCAGTGATGGACGCTGGCCTGATGCCAGCACTGCTCTTCAATCTATATAAAGATGCGAGTAGATGGATTTCAGCTGAGGGGATAAAACCACTTTGCCAGTTGCAATTGTGCTGAAACGTGCCATACAGGCCAGCAGCCAGGCACACAACTTGAAGAGCTTAAATAAGGCAAGAAAAGGAGGTGGCAGAAAGCCCCTTTGGGTATGGGACTGTGTACCAACACAGCTGCAAGGGAACTGTGGAAAGCTCCTGCAGATGACCAGGCTAAGTAACCGCAGCCCAGCAAACAGGATTCAGAGCACAAAGTATTAAGTATGCTGGATGCCAAGAACTGCTCATGCAAGCTGCCTTAATCCCACTGAACAAGGCAAAGGAGAATGCCTGAGCGCCGTGGGAAAGAGCAGCTCATCATAGATAGACATCCAACACTGTCAGACACTGAGCTCCTCTTAAGAGGATCATAGGACAAGCCCACCGTGTTTGTGCTGGTCTGTACTGTCCTGCTTTCCAGGGCAGTGCTGCTCCACCAGCCAGCTCCTAGGCCACCTCCATGGGGATTATTCCATTTTCCCTGTGCCCTGGACCCCATCATGCAGCCTGGTAACTCTCAGCAATCCCAGGGAGCAGGGCTTCTAGCAGGAGCATCCTGCTCCCAGGCAGTACCTGGCTTTTGTGACATTGCAGAGGGACAGCAGACCAAAACATGGAAAGCAACATGAATCCTCCTTTCATCTTCCCCTTCAGCAAAGATGTTATTTTCCAGTCTGAGGTTGGAAGTCCAGATCCCAATTCAAACAGCGAAGGAGCTTATCATTAGCTCTGAATTAAAACAGGAAGATCACTGCCACTGAAGATGGAAGGGGACATACCCTGTCTTGGAAAAGTTCACTTTGAAAAGGAAAAGCACCCTCACACTGTCCTGCAGAGAAGAACTCTGGTGGCTGCTCTTTTGAAGAGGCAGCTGGGGTAGGAGCCTTGTGGCAGTAAATGTAATCCTCCCTCTAGAGGAGCTGCTGAACTGTGAGTATGCAGAAGTGGATTTCCAAGCCAAGCAATACCTGCTGCCTTGTGTGACCTACTTTTTTGCACGCTATGTGAATAGGATGAGGCAATAGTTAATTTGGTGCTGAAAACTAAAACTGCGGGGCAGCAGCAGCTATCACATGTACGTGAACTACATTGGAAACCTCACTGCTCCATGACAGTGGTTACTGGACAATGCCTCATTTCAGACCTATGTTTTTGCAACACATCCAGCAGGAGCACAGCCATTTTCTACATTGAGTATAGTCATTCAAATTCATTAATCAGATCCAATGGGAGCTTTTCTTACTACTATGCATGGTAATTTAGCAAATGTAGAGTTTTTTAATGTTACTTCATGAATCACAAAAAAGTGAAAGGCATTTTCATGCTGAGCATCCAAGCAGTTCTGTGTCTCTGGATGAGCAAGGCTGCGTGAGTGAGTGCAACTGTCAGCAGGATGAGCACACTGGCAAATCCAGCTTTTCCAACAGCATTGCCACATATCACAAGCCACAGCAGTTATAAAATCCCACCCTATGTCAGATGCAACTCTTTGCTTGGCCATGTGCTAGCAGGTCTTCTCTGCCATTATTTCATCTCATCCATGCCAGCAAATGCTTGGCTGAATCTGTACTGAGCCATCACTAGCTAAGTTTTCACTGAGATTTTAAATGTTTGTCACCCATACAGAGAGGAGAAATAAGTTAACAAGTGAATCACTCTTTTGGACTTTGAATTAGTTTCCAGTGTCTGCACTAAATGACTAACAACCATTTCAGAAGTTGGGATTTAGTGTATTTGCTACTACTTGGCCTTGACACAGATTTTTATTTTTGAACAACATCTGATTTCCTGGTATATTGGCCAATCAAGGCTCTTCTCAGAATGACCCCTAGGTACCAGCAAGAAACATAACTCTGGTGATTGCTGCTCAAAAGCATGGAACATTTAATCTCCTCTTTTTTTCCCCCAGAATGAGATCCCTGATTCGTGGGCACCAGAGCTGATCTCCACAGAGAGTCGCAATCAAGTCAACTCTTTCTTTGCAGCACAAAGGAAATCACATTTCTTTGAAACACCAAGGAAATCTGAATGTGTGTTCCTTTTTAGCATGATTAAGGTGTCACATAGCACTCCCACACACCCCGACACAGAGAACTTCTTGCCGGCTGCTGATGTCAAAGCAAATCAGCTGAAAACACAGAGGGGTTCTGAGAAATGCAACTAGGACGCGCCAGGCAGGCTGCCAGCCAGCACCCAGTGTAGTATAGACCAGGCAGCCTCAAAGGCCATTTCCATGCAGGGCATGGGGACAGCACACCTCCTGCCCTCCTCCAGCAGGCTTTTAATACAGGCATGGAGCTCACATTTGCCATGTAGGAATTCCTGCATGTGGGATGCTTTGTTACTGGTTCTAAAGCCATTGATTACATTTGAGAACATCTTCAAGGGTATGAGTACATGTTCTTTGCTTTTGAATTTACCCAGAACCTTCTCTGTTTGTATTTCGTCTTGGTCTCAGTCACCTGGGACATCTCTCTCTTTCCCAGTCTGCCTTTTACCATCCTGATGCCATCCTTTTGCTTTTCTTCAGCACTTTCTTCTGTATATTTTTGCTTGTGTCCTGTGGTTTGTCCACTATTAACATTAATAATTTAGGCAATTGTCTGCTTCTGCTGAAATCAATTCCTATGCTACTGCTGCTAAGTGCTGGGCCTGGGCCCAAGAACCGCTATAATGGAGCCCAAACAAAGCAAGCAAAATTAAATGAAACAGAGGAAAACAGGCCCTTCATCTTTTCACTATCCCATGAATTTAGGTAGGGATGCCCAAAACCTAAGAAACATAAGTATCAAATTCTAGTTAAAATCCCTTCATTTTCAAAGTTTTCCTGTGTTCGTGCTTTGCTCCTGATGCTGGAAGAAGTATCCTCAGTGCAGGAGTCCCACAACATCCATGTTACCTGCTGCTTAAATACAGGCAAATGGGACTGACCTGGTGGAAAATACATCGCATAGCGCCTCTGCAGGTGTCCACCTAATGAAAATTGCGAAGGACCAAAGTGCTTGTGCAAAGCTATTGATCCAAGTGGCTCTTTCTAAGCCACCTGTCACACTTCCATCCTGCTGCTAGGGACCATTTCCAAAAGCTACACCAACCTTATGCAAAAGACCTAATTTTTAATCTGTCTGCTGTCTTGATGGTGATCCATTCCCTTGCAAGTGGCAGAGGAAGTAAAGCACATCGTGTCCCAGGGCTTAAGCCTTATGGCTTAATGGGGACCAAATTATTTTGTTATTTTCTTCTCTAGCAGCTACTCTGCTGAAGGCCACATGTGGGGAAACTCAACTGTAGAGGGCATGAACTCCGTATCAGAGAGACATTTTGTGTTCTTAAGCCCAGGACTTTAATAGCTCTGTGGGGGAGACATAATAAATAACCAGACAATGTAGACAATGATTTCAGGACCAGGTATGCAGTTTAGCTACAGCTGAGAGGATAAATTCATCTAATAAAACATCACTGAAGCTCAACTCTCATCCATGTTATTGAGCTACACAATTGAGCTTCTCTGTCCTTTCTCAAACAGCAGTTTAGGAGAAGAAGGACTTATACATTTAGTTTTAAGTGGATGGATTAAGATGCTGCCCCCAGACACACGCAGGCTGCAGCTCTTCCTAAGGGCAGCACATGCTGGCCAGCCAGCAGAGCACTTGTGCAAGTTCTAGAGCATGGCTCTCACTGGGAGCTGCCAGCACACTGCAGAGCACCCAGCCTGGCTCATCCCACACCTGCGGCTGGGAGGATTACCAGAGCACAAGGAGAAGCCAACACAGATACCAGCTCGTGCAGCTGGGAACAGGCATGCCAAGCAGGGTGTGAGCACCTCCACCTGCCTCTTCCTCAAGGGTTTAGCTGAAGTGCCTTTGGGGCCACAGGCCTGGATGCTGGGGACCCAGCACTTCAACCACAGAACCCTCAGCTTGGTTTGAGTCCATCCTTACTCTGGTGTTTGCTAACCACTTACAGCACCTGATAGATAGAGACGTGAGGATACGCTTTTCTTACCTACCAGTGTCTGAAGTACTTAGAGGCTGGGCAGGAATGTGGTGCCAGTTGTGATGGGTTATGGACAGAAGCCAGAGCAGCGTACCACAGTCACATAATTAAATAACAAGAACAGATTAGGCAATCTCTGTGCTTCATGTTGACAAGCCTGAGGGAAAGAACAGAACATGTAATCAAAAGTTGGAGGAGTTTGTTCTTTTTTTATTTTGAACGAAAGACAATATTACAGCAATATAAGAGGTGGCATAGCATGCACTAATTATGCTACCGTGGATATTTCCCTCTTGCAGGTCTAAGGATAAGAATGAGGTTCTTATTAAAGCCCAGGGGAGCAAAGAACTGGACAAACTGGCATTCATTGGGAATGAAGTACCCAATTTATTTAATGCTTTTTCAATAGCTTTTGCCCCTTCGTTCAACTAACCTGCGTAGGAACACATTCTGCTGTCACATCAGCAACCTGCAATCAGCAAGAAATGACCTGTAATTCAACTTCCTCCAGGAACAGACCAATATCTTCATGGTCTTCTTAATCACAGATCAAGCTTAATTAAAAGTACAAATACACAAACTTCTCTCAGGAAACATCCAAGTCTTCATTCTTTTGATGATTTCTGCAGATAGTCCTGCTGAGTCACTGAGTTTTTAGTGTCATGTGCTAGCCCAGCGCAGGGGCTGCCCACTGCTGCCTGCGATCTCTGGCTTTGGAGCCTCAAATGGAGATGTAAGGAGCACCTGGTTGATTTCCTTCAGCCTTCTTGGTCAAAGCAGCAAGCTGTGATTGGAAGGAAACTGTAAAGAGGAAGTAATCTGACCTGTACCCGGGGCTTTTTAGCTGAATTGCTTCACTAACTTAACTAGCAACTAAACAGCTAGTTATCCAGCTACCCATTTCCCTGACCCAAGGATGTAATTTGGTGACTTGACTTACCACCATTCAGGTACCAGTAATGATAGCTGGAGTATTTTTTCCCAAACAACTGATTTCAGATACACAATTAGTTTAGACCTCGTTAAAGATGAAAGAAGTCTGCTCCTGATTTTTGTCTCTGTGGCAGTAAACACTTCAATATCAAGTAACACTTTCTGCAGCAGTGACCTTGCTTACTCTGCTTTTGGGAACCATCCAGACAAATGAAGCTCTGTGCCTTTTTGAATCACCTTTCTGAAATGATCTTTGGAGAAAAGCTCTGCCTTAAAAGTGTCAACCCAACACTGCTAAAACATCCCCAGGCTTTAGCAAACCCACTACAAAGCTTGCAAAAATTAACCCAGCACCTTTAATAAAGAAGTGCTGCCACATTCAAGGGGGCAGGTATAATGGGCTGCAGCAAGCCACACTCCACACATGCAAAGAGGCACTTTATCCTATTGTAAGAAATTGCTGGCTAACTGATAGGTGACACTGTTCACTGGCATTGTCATTTGCCCCAGCACCTTTCCTGTGGGAAGGCAACTTTTCACAGCTGAGATGTGTGTGGAGTTGCCTTATTTACTCTCCTAGGGTGGCATGAATCAGAGTTGAAAAGTGCAGTATGTTGAAGCCAGCCTGAATTCCCATGATGTGTGAGTGTGAGTCACTCAGCAGGGAGATTCTGCCAGGGTCCCTCCTGGACGACCTGGTTCTGCTAAACATGCCGGAAATCCCATGGATAAAAACAGCCTCAGTGATGCATGGGAGTGAGCAGGCTCCAGGCCTTTTTGGGGAAGCTTCTGAAACACCAACGTTTCCTCTTGATCAATAATCTGGCTGGCAGAGAAGGGCTTTGAAGCAGCCCAGAAAACACAGCATTCTGCTTGCAGTCACTGCTGTTTCCCTGCAGGAAGGTGACAGGCTGTGTAACTCCAGGAGAAGGCAAGGGAAGAATTTCTTTTCCATGGGTATTTAAAGCTGGGCCCTCCTGGAAGATCTCTTGCTTACAGGGAAGATAATGCAGGATGTGAACAGGCTTTCTGTAATGTGCAAAAAACCACACTTAAGGAGTCCCATCCCAAGGTCCCACAGCTGATTTCCCTTTCTCCTCATCATATCTCCTTTCTTCTCTCCATCCTAAATACGGTTTCCTAGTACATCCTAAATAACTGTGGAGTTATTGTGGAATCTGGGAGCAAATCAGGCTGCAGTATGCAGCCTGAACAACCAGAATGAGGTTTTTCTGGCCTTAAAAGCCATCACTCATCTGATCCTACACTTACCAGAGCTGACCCTGTGACCATCACAGTGAGGGTACTGCTGTCCTCAGCAGTGAGTTCCATGCTATCATCCCAGCTTGGGCTACAGAGAAAGGACACTGACAGGAATATATCCTTATAAATATCTCATTAATTTTAACCACAGGCAGCCGTGAGTCATTTCCCCTTAACTACACACCTCTCTTGTGACCAGAAATCGGGTAGTGGAGATCTGGTGCTGTGTAAAATTCATAATTATTTCAAGATAATTTGATAATCAGTCTCAAAAATTCAGGCCAAAAAAACCCCTTCAGATTTGCTATTAGCTAATGGCCTTTACTCCTTCCACAGCTGTATGATAAACCTAAGTAATTTTACTGCATCTTTTAGAGTTGAAGAAGCAGGTTGGGCTTCCCTTCAACTGTAGTTCTGCCTTCTGGTAAATTGTGCCTTGTCCCTGGCCAAACTAAACCTGGTGTGAGGTGATGCTCACCCTCAGGCACCCACCACAGTGTGCCCTTGGTGGTGTTCCCCACTGCAGGCTGACTCCTGCATGCTGCTGCCAAGGTTTTTATTTCCTTTCCTTTCCAACAACTGGCTCAACTCAGCCAGCTCGGAGCCTGATTAATCGCAGCCCCTGAAGCCAGTAAGCCAGCAGTGCCTCGCATGCCAGCAGATGTTTCTCTTTTAGATGCATTGGTTCTTTCTTTTCTATTTCTGAAATAACAACAGTGTAACCAAGACCCCATCCCACAGCTTTGACAATAAAAGCTGTAGCAGTACCTCAGCTTGCAGAGAGGCAACCAGAGGGTCTCTCTGGGTCATGCAGGGCTGGCTGCTGCTGCATTTGAAGTGGTGCATCAATTGCCATGATAAATCACTGGAGCCTTTAAGCCTGTACTCAATAACCACTTATAAAAAAACAAACAAAATTCCCCAGACTGCTTAATAGTCACTCAGGCCTGCCTTAAAATACACTAAAAAAGAATCTTTTCAATCAATTTTCATAGGAATTGTATTATACATTTTAACCAGAGATGAATTCATAGCAGGACAGGCCTGTCAGCGGCAGCCACCAAATGACCTTCTACAACACTGGAGGGGCCTTTTGGATCCTTTTGGGCTGCCAAAGCTGCTGTGGGAACTCTGGTTGGGATGTTCACACTTAGCCAGCCTATGGCATGGCTTCAGCTGAGGGTAGCACTGAAATCAGGGCTGTATTCAGTTCCAAATCTCTTGCCAAATTGTTTTCCTCATTTCAATCACTGCCCCTTAGCATACGGGTTCACCCTGGTGACTAATGGCAACTCTTGTCTGGAATCAGTGTATTTCAGTGGAATAACCAAACTTTAGGGGGAGTTTCTAATTTGTACTGATGAAAAGGAAGGGGGGGTTGAAATGTGGTGGTGAAGGATAAACACTGTTGCTTCATCTCATTAAATCCCCTAATTCTCTGTGGGGGGTGATCCCTGATGCTGAATGCACTCACAGACTTTTAACACATCCCTTTCAACCCAAACCAGTCTGTGATTCTATGAACCTGAATCTCAGGAATGGAAAAGAATAACACAGAACTGGCCCACGTTGTGCTGGCACAGCCTCCCAGCAAAGAAATGGCTGCAGATGGGTTTGCTTTGTGCTGCATTTCAAACCATGGAGGAATGTGAAATGTCCTACCCTCCTGCTCCAACACAGGTCACCTTCCATCCGCTCTCAGCACTGGGGATGGGACCATGCACACCATGCCCACCATTCCTTGTGGCTTGTGCTCCTCTGGGAAAGAAATGGCCCCCACAGCATGCCAGGCTCCTTAAGCCCAGTGTCAGTCCAAACTGGGCCCCAAAGTAACTTCACTCATGAGCACATGGAGGCCAACAGCTTCGTGGAGGTCTTCATGGAGACAGCAAACAGGAGGTGACCCATGATGTTGGCAGTGGCCAGTCACAGAGCCACCATGTGCCATGCTGATGGCAGAGCACCCTTGTCATCCCTGAGCCACACTGGAGTTGCCGGGGTGCAGCTAACCCCAGTGAGGGACAGGGAGCGGGGTGCAGCTCCTCAGCAGTGGGACAGGGTAAGGAGGATGAGGAGGAGGGGAAGGCCTGGGGCCGGCGCAGTGCCGTGTGCCGGCGCTCGGGCGGGTTTCCTTGGCAGCCGGAGCTCAGGGCTCTCACCATACCTAAGTGAAGATTTTGTTGCCATGGCAGCATTGATGTCATCAGCTCTGCAGTGCCTTAACCTCAAGAACAACTTTCTTCTTTCTTTATGTTTTTGCTTCTCCCCCCTTTTTCCCCCTCCTCCCCCCTCCACCCC